>QQXO01000468.1:0-12387 GCA_003709845.1 Chaetothyriales sp. CBS 134916
CCCACTAGGGGTCTTGCTCCTACAAGGCCTTATTATCGTCCTCATAGTTTTCCTTAGGTTTCAAGAAGGCTTCTGGTAGCGGCTTAGGCTTAGTTAGGCAGGTAATATAGAAAGCTTTGATCAACTCTGTGTACAGCAGTAGGTGGGCAGGTTCCCAGGTTAGCTCAAAATCACCCTTCCAGTGGACTTTGTACTGCCACTGCTTGGAGGGTCGGTAAAAGCGTATATTCAAGAGGCCAAGTACTTCCTACTCAGTATCATCAGAATCTATTTCAAATACTCCAGAGTAATCTGGTTGCTCGGTTAGGCGGTCATCAGAATTTGCTGGGTACAAGAGTTCTACATAGAACACAGGATGGATAGGTAGGTTCTCTGGTAGAGTAAGTCTATAGGCACTAGGGTTAATAACTTCAGTAATCTCAAAGGGTCTAAGGTTCTTCATATCCAGTTTAGAGGAAGGCCGGCGGCTTCGGATATTCCTTGTGTCCAGTATGACACGATCTCCAACTTTGTAGGTCTTGGTCATTCTGTGTAGGTCGAAATACTTACCTATAGATAGGCGACAGTGTTCTAGGTCTTCTTTTAGGTAGGACAGGATCTAGGTAGAGTCTTCTGTAAATCTTGTAGTAGTGATGTCAGTGAGTGGTTCCCCCTTAACCTCTCTACAGAGTTCAAAGTCTGGGTAGTATCTATAGTAGGTGTAGAAGGGTGTTATACCTATAGTTGAGTATTTACTATTGTTGTATATAATTTCTACAAGGTTAATCTACTTAGCCTAGTTATCTTGGGTATAGTTTATATAGTGGTGTAGGTATACTTCCAGAGGTTGGTTCATATACTTAGTTTACCTATTTATTCTTAGATAATATACTATAGAGGGAGTATAGTTAATTCCAAGGCGCTTACAGATATCAGAGAAGGTCTTGTTCATAAACTAAGTGCCTCGGTCTGTAATAATAGTCTTAGGTATTCTATACAGGCGAATAACTTCAGAGGTAAGCATCTGAGAGAACTTCTTGGCGGATAATCCTTTGTGGGTATAGGGAATAAAGTGTGCTATCTTGGTAAGGGCGTTAATGAAGACAGCTATAGAGTTATATCCCTCACTCTTAGGAAGGCCTATGATGAAGTCGGCACTGATACAGGTCTACCTTCCCTCAGGGATAGGGAGTGGACAGAGGAGTCTATATATTCTATGGTGGTGGCTCTTGGCTGCTGTGTAGCTCTAGTAACACTGAACCTAGGCTCTTATCTCAGAGTATTAGCTAGGCTAGAAGTAGTCATGACTGACTAGTTTACAGGATCTATTAATCCCAAAGTGGCCGGTAGCTAGGCGGTTATAGTAGCTAAGTAAGACTTGGTTTCGGAGGGAGTTCTCAGGGCCAGGGGGAATATAAAGATATTCTTGGAAGTAGAGAAACCTATTAACTTAGGTCTAGTTGTTATCAAGGGTCTTGTTGTTCAGGATATTCTCCTAGGCCCAAGAGTCATGCTCTAGGGCCTCAAGGTATTCTAGTCACAGGAATTCTGGGGGGGCCTTAACTATAGTAAGGCGCAGGAATAGGGTAGACTTGAGTTCATTAGTAGTGAAGTCTGGTCAGCAGGATAAGGTGTCAGCAGGGTTCAAGATACCGGGTCAATATTTGATAACAAAGTTGTAGTTGGATAGCTTATTCCGCTATCCCTACTGACAGCGGTTAAGCTTATCACTAGAATTAAACTATTATAGGTTCCTATGGTTAGAGAGCACAGTGATCTAATGAGGGCTCCCTTTAAGGAAGTATCTCTAGTGCTTAAAGTATCTCATAATAGCTAAGAGTTCTTGGTCTAGGGTTCTATATCTCTACTTAGTAGGTGTGAACTTCTTGGAGTAGTACGCGATTAGGTGTCGGTATCCTTGCTTATCTATCTAGGACAGGATTCCTCTAGTTCCTATAACAGAAGTATCTAGTTCAATAAATATAGGTAGTTCTAGGTTATAGTGTACTAATACTAGTTCTAAGATAAATACCTCTTTTAGGTGATCAAAAGCTTCTTAGGTCTTTAGTATCCATACAAAGTGCTTTCTATTGTTCTTCAGGAGGTCGGTTAATAGAGTATAGATCTAGGAGAATCTGTCAAGGGCTGCGCCCTGAAAAGGTCTTGGCTGACGCCAGCGACGACCTGGCTGGCCCTGGGTTCAGCAGGCCCACGCAAAAGCTTTACAAAAAACATCGGGCAACCTTCCTATTTCGGAGTTGTAGACAACAACCCTGTCCATAACTCTTGTCCCCTCTTTCCGACAGGAAGCTGCGCCACTATAGATTATCTAAGACTAGAGGAGGAGACATATCTAGAGCAGAGATACATCCAGAAGAGCAGAGACATACCCAGAAGGGTAGAGATACACCCAGAAGGACAAAGATATATCTGGAAGAGCAGAGATATTTCTAGAACTGGATAGAAGCGGATATATACCAAGATCAGGGTAGGGAAGAGGGAGTACTTATTCCAGCAGCTCCTGCTGCCCTAGAATACCTTCTCTTCAAGAAAACCTTCTTGTTAATAGAAGCCTCTACAGATAGTATATCAATCCTATTACAAGCCCTTATATTAGGTTTTCTTCCCACTTTCATTAGTTATTAATTGATATTAGGACTATAGCAACCCTAATAGAACACAACAAAGGAGCACCCCCAGCTTGGGCTTCCATACTCTTCTAAATGATTACTAAGCAATAAGAACAAATAGCTTAACTAGAGTATCAACTACTTAGGTAAAATAATAACAGAAAAACTATAATAGATACCCTAATAGAAATAACTCAGTAGTCTAAAGTCTCAAAACCCTAGAAAGCAAAACTACCTGAACTCGCCAAGTTTAAGAGGAAATAAAGTGAATTCAAGCCCTAGATAACCTAAGCCTATATAAAACTATAGATCAATAAATCAGTGGAAACTGAGAATACTAAGTTCTGGTATATCTACAGCAGACTCAGAGAAGGAGCTCTAAAGTAAGTTAGCTCTTAGGTTAACAATATCAAGGAAACTAGCGAAATAACAGTTAGTAACCTGCTACAATAACTTAAGATAGCCTATAATAATAAGGAATCAGCAGAACAAGCCTTATATAAGCTAGGCCAAATAAAGTAAGACAATAAGGTATTTCATACCTTCCTCGCAGAATTCAATAGGACCCTTCTCGATACAGGAGGGATTACCTAGGATAACATAGTGAAGAAGATATTCCTTTATAACTATCTCTCTACTGATATCTTGGAGGTAACTATAGCCTTTATAGTCCTAGATACCTATAAGAGGTACTGTAAACAGCTACAGTTAGTGAGCACCAACCTAGAAGCTATCTAAAAATAAAAGAGTAGAGAACAGCGAGTAATAATAAACTAGGAACTAAAGGGTAAGCAGCCTATAGCTACTATAGACCTACCCCTAGGGGATACTATAGATTAGTAACTAACCACCACAGCTAATACAGTAACAAAAAGGGCTAAGTAGGTAAGTAAGGCAGAAATCACTTAATAAAAAGAAAGGGGGTATTACTTTTACTATAGGGAACCTAGCCACTTCGCCAGGGACTATAAGCAGAAGCCTACTAAACACCCCCAGTAGGCTAATATAACCTAAATAGCGATACCTAACCTACCTCTAGTAGAGGAGACAGAGGAAGATAGTGACTTAGAAAATAAGTAGCTCCTATATAAAGATAGGTATAGAAGCAGAGAAAGCAGAAAGTGAAGGAATAAAGAGAGTTCAAATATTTCAAGAAGAAGTATATAGAAGATAGACTATTTAGAGTATCTATTATTATTAATAACACTGAGTCTCTATTGGTCCTCATCAATAGTGGCTGCCTTTCTTATAGATTAATTAACTCTTGAGTAGCCTCTCACCTAAAGCTAATATAGATACCCTACAGGCTAATAGCCCTGTAGTCAGTAGACTATGTTTCGGGGGATACCATAACAGAGGTAGTAACCTTAAAACTAGATATAGGAGGAAGGGTTACTAAGAAAGCCTACCTCTATATAGTACTAAGGATAGAAGAATACCCTATCCTCCTTGGGTATCTGTGGTTGAGGCTTAACCACACGATCAAAGATACAGAAGCCAGTGCTTTAATCTTCAAGGATACCAGAATGATACTATATAAAGACAGGGCAGGGCCCCAGTATAGTCATCAATAAGTAAGCACAGCAGCCTTCAAGCTACTAGCTTATAAAGGAAGAGAGAAAAGAAAGGCAACAGTCTTTGTAGTAAGTCTGGAAGATATAAACAAAGTATTAAGGACCAAAGTCTGGCCCTCCCTGAAGGAAAAGCTACCCCTATAGGTATATAAACAATACCCTAAGCTGTTCAAATAGAAGGAAGCGGAAAAATTACTACCCTATCGCCAGGGAATTGACCACTAGATCAAGCTGGTAAAAGACAAAAATAGAAAAACACTAGAGGCCCCCTGGGGGCCCCTATACAATATATCAAGAGAAGAATTACTAGTACTATATAAAACGCTGTTAGAACTATTAGATAAGAACTTCATTTAAGTAAGTAACTCACCTGTAGTAGCTCCAGTTTTATTTATGAGAAAACCTAGAGGAGGACTAAGGTTCTGCGTAGATTACCGCGCCCTGAACACGATTACCTGTAAGGACCGCTACCCCCTACCGCGGATTTAAGAGACACTGAGCTATATCAGCAAAGCAAAATAGTTCACTAAGCTCGATATCTCTATAGTATTTTATAAGATTCAGATCATAGAAGGAGATGAGTGGCTAACTATATTCTGTACCTAGTTTAGCCTCTTCGAATAGTTAGTTACCCCTTTTAGACTTACTAATACACTAAGTACCTTCTAGAGGTATATTAACTATACTCTGCAAGACTTCTTAGATGATTTTATCTCTATATATATAGATAATGTACTAGTCTTCTCAGAAGGTAGTCAGACACAACACCGCGAATATATCCTCAAGGTCCTCAAGAAGTTGAATACTACTGGTCTCCAGCTTAATATCAATAAATATGAATTTAAGGTAAAGTCTACTAAATACCTTAGGTTTATCATCAATACAGAGAAGGGCCTAAGCATAGATCCCGAGAAGGTAAAGGCTATCAAGGAATAGAAAGTACCTAAGAATATAAAAGGAATCTAAAGCTTCCTAGGGTTTACTAACTTCTATCGGTAGTTCATTAAAGACTATTTATAACTAACTATACTATTATATAACCTAATATAAAAAGGGATACTATTTATATAGAACTAAGAAACAGAAGAGGTATTCAAGAAACTGAAGAAGGTATTTATAACAGCACCTGTACTAGTGTAGTTTAATCCAGAAAGGGAGATAATACTAGAGATAGATTTATCCGGATACTGTACTAGAGAGATAATATCTTAATACAATAATCAAGGTATCCTATAACTAGTGGCCTTCTTCTCCAAAAAGAATAACCTAGCAGAATATAATTATAAGATCTATAATAAGGAAATACTGATAATTATTAAGTGCCTACAAGAATAGGAAGCTGAGCTTAAGAGTATTAGGGAATTCATAATCCTTACTGACCATAAGAACCTTGAGTACTTCAATAAAATCTAGCGACTCTCGGAACAACAGATAAGATAGCAGCTAGTACTGAGTAAGTTTAACCCTATGATTTAGTATAGACCAGGTAAGGAGAGACAGAAGCCAGATATATTATCCCGGCGGGAGCAAGACCTACCAGTATCCATTAATAACAAACGACTCTAGCTGAGAATAACGCGCCTGATACCAGAAGGGATAATTAAGGCTAATACCATGAGAATAAGACCTAAAGGATTCAATAGACCAAGCAACTAAACAATAGAAAAGGGGCTGACCTATAATATATATTATAGATCAAATATACTAGTGTAGTAAAGGCAGCAGACACTAGTAACAGGGAGATCAGTGATAAGTATTGTAGATACCCCTATAATAGGCCAAACAACCCTAGTAGAGGATAAGCTGAGTCAACTCTGGGAGAAGGGTAAGCAGGTTAACCCCGACTTCGAAATCTTAATAGCGGCAGTATAAAAGCAAAAACGTGTCTTCCTAGATACCCTCCAGGAATAGGTAAAAGTCTCTATTACTGATTACAAGATAGCCCTAGATAGCTCATTGTGTTTCCAAGGGTGGAGATAGGTCCTAAATCATGAACCCCTAAGAATAAGGTTAATCTAGGAAGCCTATAATTCAATACTCATAGGGCACCTAGGTAAGAATAGAATGATAGTAATCATAAGAAGATAATTCTTCTGGCCTAGAATAGAAGTAGATATCTGACGATTTATAAGGAACTATAATATCTGCGGATAAGCGAAAGTTTAGCAAGACTAGAAACAAGGTCTATTATACCCACTACCTGTTCCTTTATAGTAGTAGAAGGAAATCACTATAGACTTCATTAGACTACTCCCTAGAAGCCAAGGCTATGAGAATATCCTGGTAATCACTGACTAATTAGGAAAGGGAGTTATCCTTAAACCCTACAAGTTGCTAGAGATAGACTATGTCGCGAAGTTATTTATTTAAGTATTTTATTGGTTTTATAGGCTACCAACTACTATTATATCAGATAGAGGACCTTAATTTATGAATGGCCTATAGCAGAAGATATATAAACTACTCGGTATCAAACAATAACTATTAATAGTATACTACCTAGAAACAGATAGGTAGATAGAAAGGGTAAATATAGAAGTCAAAGTTATACTACACCAGTAGGTAAACTTCAAACAAGATAACTAGGCAGAGATACTACCTATAGTCTAGTTAGTGCTTAACAGGAGAGACTTAACAAGTACAAGACTATCCCTATTCTTCCTGGTATATAGGTACTACCTAGAACTATTCTAGCTCTTCAACAATATAGAAGGGGATAATATAGAAAAAGGAAACAATATACTAAGACCACTAGTAAAGAAGAGAGAAGTGATTATAGCAAAGCTACAAGAAGTGACCTAATAGGCTTAAACAGTAATAATAGTAGTATAGTAAGAGCAAGAGAGATAGATAAACTAATATAGGAACCCCTTACTAGTATACTAGATAGGAGATAAAGTTTAGTTAGACCTAAAGAATATCAAGATAACCTAGCTAAACAAAAAACTAGGCCTAAGAGCAGCGAAGTATATAGTAACAGAGGTCATAGGGCCTCATAGCTACTGGTTAGATATACTAGGGGGAGTACACAATATCTTCAATATTGACCTACTAAGGCTAGTTATATCAGACCTATTCCTGAGCCAGTAAGTAGGTGACTTATAGCCAGAACCTATCTAGGTTAATAGTGAAGAGGAGTACTTAGTTGAAAAGATCCTGGATAAACAGATAGTCCGGGGAAGAGGCAGAGGAGGCCCTAAGAAGCTGGAATATCTAGTCAAGTAGATCGGCTAGGCAGAACTAGACTAGCAACTAGCGGAAAATGTCGAGGAAACACAAGCACTAGATATCTATCTCTAATAAAAGGGATAAAAGAGAGGGGTAATATTAAGGGCTGCGCCCTGAAAAGGTCTTGGCTAACGCTAGCGACGACCTGGCTGGCCCTGGGTTCAGCAGGCCTATATAAAAGCTTTGCAAAAAACATCGGGTAACCTTCCTATTTCGGAGTTATGGATAACAACCCTGTCCATAACTCTTATCCCCTCTTTCCAACAGGAAGCTGCGCCACCACAGATTGTCTGAGACTAGAGGAGGAGATATATCTAGAGCAGAGATACATCCAGAAGAGCAGAGACGTGCCCAGAAGGGTAGAGATACGCCCAGAAGGACAAAGATGTGTCTGGAAGAGCAGAGATGTTTCCAGAACTGGACCAGTGTTCCTAATAATTCAATTTAATTCAAGTCGCCCTCGAAATTGAATTGAATTAGCTTCCAGGCAAGGAAATTGAATTGGACTGAATTGATTGGCTAAATTAGTAATTCGTTTCAATTCCCTGCTGTACTTGTTTCCTTACTACAATCCCGACATATCTCGAGACCTATCCTAGGGATGTAAACACGTTGCTTTGAGGCTAGTGCTTCATGCATTGAAGGGTATTCAATATCAACTTAGCTATCCTATTCCTCTGAGGCCTGAGTGTCAGCTTTGCCTGGCTGAAGATACGTTTGTATTCAGCTGATATAGTAGGTATAGAGAGCAGATCAAATGCTATTTGAGCAAGTCTAGGATAGATTGACTGGTTGGCTCGCCACTATTCTATAGGATAATCGAATAGAACTGGGTTCGAGGTTATATAGGCTTTGTATTCGTCTACAGTCACTTCGTTGGCGGTATAGTAGCTATGTGGTGTAAGCTAAAGTTAGAAAGGGGCGAGTTCAGGATGGTATTGAGCTCTGTCCGGCTGTGCAGCTGGAATAGTAGGTATAGGAAGAGGCTGCCAATGCTGTTGGTAAAATACCGATATTTTGGCTTTGGTATCCTCCAGCTAATCAGGACAGTTAGCCTATTTCTGCTCGAAATATCACTATTTTTGTCCTAGGTATAGAACTAACGCTGCTAGATATACAGGTGTCTTATCTATCAAGGCATAGTATTTATCCAGCTTCTCCTAGGCGTTGTTGATGGCGGTACAGATATATCTTCGGCTAGTGTCGTTTAACTTGTTATCATGAGCCTGAGGTTAAGGCTGAAGTAGATGTTCAGATTAAGGAGCAGGAGGAATATGATGTCTTCGGCGCGTTGAATGTTGTGCTGGCGGTTCATCTACTACCTGTTGATCAATAGGCGGTCAATCAACAGGCTCTGCACTAGCTAGCTCCATATAGTCCTAGTAGATAACTTTCTGATACTCCAGATACTTAAGAAGAAGCTCGATGGCAGGGAGAGCTTCCCAGACAGAGCCATGAGTAGTATCCTTAGCTTTGCTTTGAAGCTAGATAGTGAGGTCCTTAAAGGGCTTCAAAATATCAGCAGTCTCTGTCAGAATAAGCCAATCATCATTTGAAAGACGATCTTCAAGAGGCACATGTTTTGAGGGGTCTCTTTCCCTGTCTAGCCTTACTATGAATATCTCAAGGTCTTCTCGTTTTATAATACCTCATTCAATCATATCCAGGGTTAAGTTCTACCTCGTAATATTATCCACCATGATTCCTAAGTTCCTTGTCCTCTCCTCTAACACAGAATTTGGGAAGCCTTCAGCTTAATAAAGAGATATCTATCTGAATAGTTCTCTCCTCTGTGGTGTCCTCCTGATGAAGGTAGCTAAGTTATACAACTTCCTAACTAGGCTATGCTTTCACTAGGTATCTCTCTGCTCTATCTACCTATCAAGAGCCATATAGACAGTATCCTCTACCTCGAAAGCATCTGTGTTTCTACTGAAAAGGAAGGCTTTAGCGGCGAGGTTAACAATATATCTAAAACAGTGTATCCTTCAAGTTTTGATGGCTTCTTCAGTGATATCTAGAAGGGAGGCGTGAAAGAAGGCGTGAAGGCAAGTATCGTTCAATTCTGCGTTGTCTAAGGTAAAGAACCCTAGTTTATTAGTGATTTCATATTTATTAACAACTTCTGAGAGGTATAAAGCCAGATTCTCGCCAGAATAAGTACCTTCAATCTGTTTCAAAGTCAACAGTCTTAACTAATTCTTCCATATCTTTTAATCGAGGTAGTGGGCAACAATTCCGAGCAGAGCAAGCTGGTTTCCAGACATCTATATATCAAAGGTAAGGTATATTTAGCTTACTAGGTCTTCATAAAGCTGTTCTTTAATTAATTCCTTTCTATTGGCGAACTTATGTATCAGCTAGGCCTGTACCGTGTCGCCAGACTTAGGGAGGAAGTGATCTATATCGCTCAACAGGACTATCAAGAGGTTTTGAAAGGATTCGTATTCAACAGCCGAAAAAGGTATATTCTGACTGACAATCCACTCGAGAAGGAGGCCTTTAAATAGCTTATACTTTGTCTTTGTGATATAGGAGCCTCGGGTAGTGTGTCTCTGTATTTGAAGTATATCTCGAATGTTTCCTGTATATTCTTCATCTTCTTCGTCTTGACCCGAGATTCTATACTCCCTCTATATATACCTTTGTGTTGTATTTGTTGACTGAGTGTTATATAAGGCTACCTTGTGTTTTTCATCGCAGCGTGTACAGAGCCAGAAAGTCTTCTTCTTTTCAGGGAGAAGAATGAGGTATATACCGTGGTCTTTCACCCACCCTCTTCACTTTCGTTTCCGTGATATATGATCTTCCCTGATATATTGCTTGCCTTGAATATCAAAAAGTAGCAGCTTATCAATATTAGTATTGGGACAAAGGTTGTATATATCAGACAATTATTCCAATAGGGACAGAGCTCGACTAAGCCTTGAAAAGGCAGAGGTTATAGACAACAGCGTACCAACACGCGAAGGTGTCGGCGAGGTTAAATAGGTTTCAGGTATATTAAGAAAGTCGAATAAGTGGGCAGTTAAGCTGGCTGGCGACTATTAAGCTGGCGTCAAGTATTAGCTTAGCAACCCCTTTCTGCTTACTAATAGTGTAACTCCCGAATTGCAAGTTCAGTCAATTCAAGTCAGCCTCAGACTTGAATTACAGAAGGTCTGAATTGGATTGAATTGGATTGAATTAAACTGAATTAAATTGTTAAGGCTTGAATTACTAGGAACACTGAACTGGACAGAAGCGGATATGTGCCAAGATCAGGGTAGGGAAGAGGGAGTACTTATTCCAGCAGCTCCTGCTGCCCTAGAATGCCTTCTCTTCAAGAAAACCTTCTTGTTAATAGAAGCCCCTGCAGATAGTGTATCAATCCTGTCGCAAGCCCTTACAGAATCCCCTAATAAAACGGCGGTAAAAGTTAGTAAAGCCCAGAAAAGACAAGATATCCCTAGCTTTCTTGGGCTGAGGCTAATCCTGGATAGCTTTAATATACTCTGGGTGTATCTCGAGGGTTCCTAGTTTGATTAAGAAGCTAAGAAAGTTAACTTCCTGGATAAAGAAGCTATACTTGCTGATTTTCGCGAAGAGGCAAGCTTCTCAGAGGTGAGCCAGTACCTTCTTAGTCTTCTTGATATACTCTTCTTAGGTCTCTATATAGATAAGTAGGTTATTAAAGAAGGTAACTACTCCTTGATTAAGGAGGTTACCAAGAGTTCTGTCTATATAAGCCTAGAAGGTTATAGGGGTATTGTAAAGACCAAAAGGAAGGACTATGTATTTATAGAGACTATAGCGAGTATTAAATACTATGAGGTACTTATACCTAGCAGTAATTCAGATATAGTGGTAGGCTTCTATAATATTAATCTTGGTGAACTACTTAGAGTTCTTAACTGATTATATCAGATTATCAAATAAAGGAGTTAGGTAGTAGTTCTTAACTATGATATTATTTAACTTTTAATAGTTAATATAGAAACACTATCCCCTATTATAGGGCTTTGATATAAAGAAGTAAGGGGAAGTAACTAGGGATATACTTAGGTATATCTATCTATACTCTAGGTAGTCTTTGATATACTCATACTAGAGCTGGTTACTGACTGGGGATATAGGGATAGGTCTCAGGAAAGGGAGCTTACTCCTAGGCTAGAGAAGGATCTTGTGGTCTATATCTAGATAGAATAGGGGAAGCTCTTGTACTTTGACTAGGCTGAAGTAGTCAGTAAACTCCTTAAGCTCTAGGGGTAACTAGGTAATAATCTCTGAGAGATCTGAGTCTATAGAGATAGTAGATACTTAAACTTGTTCTCTGAAAGTCTCTTCAGTCATAGCTCGGACTTGGTATATTTCTGGGTTAAAAAGGTCTTGGTATATTAGGTATACTAGGTTATATCCTACCTTCTGGTGGTTTAGGGCGTCTTTCAGGGTAACTAAGGTCTAGGACTTAACTGTTGCTATAAAGGCTGTGCTTTCTTTAATAGCAGACTTAAGGTTCTTGAGACTAGAAGGGTCTAGTGTCAGGGGCTGCGCCCTGGGTATGTCTTGGAAGACTCCAGCGACTGGCTTGTCAGTGGAGCACATCACCCTTGCAGTCATCAGTGGAGCATGGAGAAGGCCAGAGTGGCTGGTTCGGCAGAACATCGGCAAACCAGCTACTCTGAAGGTACTTAAGGGGCTCAAGGTGTCCTGAAGAGCTTTCCTCTTCATCGAAACCTCCCTGTACATAGCGCCCCTGTTGATAGCGTATTAATCCTATCACAAGCCCTTATATTAGGTTTCGATCCTCATTATTGCTGTCGGTGATGAGTATGAATAGGGTTTAATACCCAACGACAGTTCACTAGATAGAGCGAGGGAGCGGCACTCAAGGGTGAGGACTGCAGGTGACTACAGGTTATCTTACAAGCTCACAACTCATTGGTTTTGCTGGCGATTCAGTTCGTTTCAGCTCATCGGGCGATTCATTTCGTAAC
>QQXO01000046.1:0-21819 GCA_003709845.1 Chaetothyriales sp. CBS 134916
GAGAAGGTAAGAGTAGCTAATACTTGTTTACAAAAATCAGGTCTTGGCAGTCTGAACACGAGCTATTCCTAATTGGGCCTAGTATATGCAGCTAGTGTTAGCTCTGCCGAGGGGGGGTGCTGAAAATTTGGGCTCCGATCACAGTAGTCGTGTGTCTTCACGACACGCAGTGGGTAGGCAGCACAATACAATAGCAGTAGGGCAATGAATGTATGAATGGTGTTTGACTGACATCCACTGCAAGCACCACCTATAGAGGCGATACCAGTGTGGCATATACTACCTATATTGGTGATGCTAGTTCTGTGGGCAATGGTATAGTTGGCAGTTGCGCAGTAGACTAGTTGCGCAGTAGACCGGTTGCACAATGTACGGTTGCGCAATGGATGGAAAAACATTAGTGCGAACAAACTCCATAATGGGCCACTATACCCGGGGTCAAGATGAGAGCTAAACCCGAGGTGGGTGAGCTCAGGACGCGCATAGAGCGGCCTCACTCTGTCCCAAAAGGGGGCCCGCTGCAGATTTTACTGGCCTTGGCGTGCCTCAGACACTGAGATTGCTTATGTGACAGGTCGGCCTGTTCTCGTGTGTAGCGTCGAGTAGGCTCCCTCCTGAGGAACTGTTCCTGTGAGAACAAGTCAAGAAAAACTCTAGTCTAGTATAGCAATCCTGTTGCAAATGTCGCCGCGCGGCCACTCTCAATCCGCATTGGCCCCTTGATTAACTTACGCGCCGATCGCTCTCCTGAAAAGCCAGCGCTGAGCCAACTTCAACACACTCAAAGTAAGACCAGCTTGCGCGCATACGATGCCCTGGCGGCCTCTACCACTATCATATGCAGTAGCCATCTATCCCTTTCTGCCCTCATCATCCACGGCTGAACTGCCGCTGCAGATTGGTGACCAGCTGTATGTGATTGAGCAAGGCGGGAAGGGCAATTCCTGGTTCCGGGGTTATTTGGTTGCACCGCCTTCTCTGGTCTCGGCATTAACCAACGAAGGGCGCACCGCATCGGATGCCCGCGTCTTCTCCGGCATTTTCCCCAGATGCTGTGTCGAAATCAGAGAAGAACTTGGCTCTGTTCCCCACCTCAACGGAGACAGCCAAGATGGCTACCACAAGCCAGCCGCGCCAGTACCGATGTTGAAGGTTGGTGATGAGTCTCCGACATCGTCAGCAGAACCCCTGGTTGACGAGATCTCATCTTGCCTGCGCGAGTGGTACACCCTGTACCTGCCAGATCTCGTGCTGCGGAGGCAGTATGAACTCTTCGAGGAAATCGCTACGCTCACTACTTCTCTCGACTACGCACGTCGCCAGCTTCTCAACGACGTCTTAACCTTGCAAGAGAGATCGACCGTGCGCGACGACGCTGTATGGCACCTTGTGCGGGGCAACAAACTGCTCCATGGCGAGGTCATTGTGCGAGATCCCTCTCAAAATGGTCGTCTACTCACTGCCGACGACTCGGCCATTCGGATGTCGAGCCTGCAGACCATTATGGGTGCTTTGAATTATCCTCCGGCCGAGAAAACCGAGACCACGGCGCTGCCGCATGCATTGCATCATGCATGGCTTCAAGTGAACCCAGCCACTGGGCTTGACCAGGACGCGCTTCTGCTCAATGTTAGTCTGTATGACAAGACGGACGACGGATCATTTGCGCCCTTCTCTGAGATGTACAGTGCGAGTGCATCGTCAACTGTCAAGACCGTCTTCGCCGACCTTAATGCACAGGACATCAGCACCGATGGCCACTTGTACCTGGTCTTCAAACTTGTCGCACCAGAGTATCCAAGGCATCTACCAAAATCTGCCGTGGACCGCCCTCCTTCTAGGAACGGAACGCTAAAGTCAACCAAGGACCAATTGCTCACCAGGCGCCGTTCTGGTCTAATGTTTGGCTCCAAGCGAAAGGCGGCCCATGAGCGGCCACAATTCAATCATAATGGTCGACTGACACCGCAACCCTTGGAGAGACTAGCAGCACCTACAATTTCCGAAGATCCTCAGGATGAGAAAGCCCAAAAGACCCCGAGGGCTCAGAAGCCTGCAGGTCCTCCGATACCTCGGCTTATTGGAGTCGGTATTTATGATGTGGCATCCATTCTGAGATCGAACAAAGAAATCGAGAATGAATCTGTTACCTTATATTCCTCATCACCTGGTGTCGAAGAGAAGCCGGATGATTTAGAACCCTTGGTAGCCGCTCTCCTGCAAGGCCCCTCTGCCAAAGGATTCTCTGTCTGCAGCAAACTCTCACGAATCGAGTTCAGCCTGAAGCCTTATATGTGTGAAGATGCTGACACGCTTATTCGAAACAATCCAACGTCAATGTACATGGCCACCAAGACTCAAAAGATGGGATTCTCTGAAGCTCCTTCCAAGTCGCGCTCAGACATCTACCTTACTTTACTCCGCCCGCATATCCCTCAAGGCGCACAGCTGTCACATCCAGAGCTCGGCTTTACTACGATTAAGGTTGCGGCTTTGTTGAATTTACAGCTTACAATGGAAGTCCGCGATTCCTCGGGGCGCAGAATTGAGCATTGCATCTTCGTGTCATCGAACGGCGTTGGAGTGACGGCCTTTCGAACGAATGCCACAGAAGCTGGATCTGACTGGGACCAGACCGTGTGTCTCCGTATCCCAACTCACAAAGTTTCAGAGTGTCATCTCGTTCTGAGCATAGCAGATGCACCAGAGTTCCCCTTCGCCCTAGCCTGGATGCCACTGTGGGATCAGCAGGCTTTCGTTGCTGATGGAAGGCACTCCCTGGTGCTCCATACCTACGACAAAAGCACGTCAAGCATTATCGGTGGTCGAGGAGCATATTTGTCGCTGCCGTGGGACAATTCCACTTATGCGGCTGGCCATGACGGCGTCAGAGCCTCTTTGGCCTCTCTGGAAATTGCAACGAAGCTGTGCAGTACAGAATTCTCCCAAGATCGCCTGCTCGCCAGTTTGATTAACTGGAAGCAACAGTCTTCGCTGCGCCTTATGGAATTGCTACAACAGATCGTTTTTGTGCCGGAGATTGAGATTGTGAAACAACTCAACGATGTGCTTGATGCCCTGTTTGCTATTCTGGTGCACAAAGCTGGAGAGTCTAAGTTCGAGGATCTGATCTTCAACGATATTGTATTCGTACTCGGCATCGTCCACGACCGTCGCTTCAACCTTGGGCCTCTGGTTGAGCAGTATGCAGAAAGTCATTTTAACTCACCATACGCAGCGTCATGCTTAATTCGAAGCCTCACCCGTCTGCTCCAAAGCGTGTCTGATCCGCAGAGTGCTCGAGATATGCGAGCACTGTTTAAAGTCGGAAAACAATTCATGAAGCTTCTGATGGCATCTTACAGACAACGGCGACTCAGTGGGCAAAACAGAGACACTGACAAGAAACATATGAGCTTCAAGGAAGACATGCAGGCTGTTCTCTTTGGCCTGCAAATGATGATGCGGAGCGAGACAGCTGCTTTGGTCGGCAGCAAGACTTTGCTTGTTCAAAGCTTCCACACTTGGCTGCCCGAACTCCTTGCAGTATATACGAAAGATGAAGTCAACGGCATTGCCTTCGACTTCGTCAGTTCGGGAGAGGGGGTTACGGGCAAACTCACTCTGCATCGACTAGTGTCGATCTTGAATCTCTGCAAGATGGAGCAATTATGGTCTGATGAGAAAGACAGAGGAGGCTTGATCACTAACTGCATCAACTGGCTCGCGCCCTATTGGATTCACAACAGTCGCTCGGACGAGTGGCGAGAGCAAGTGCGAATCTGTTGCTCGATTGTGGCTGAATTGTCAAGGACGCCGAAGTCCCAGCTGCATGAGTTCCGGCCTTTCATCGTCAATGCCTACAGTTACATTGTGCATGAACCAGATGTCAGGAAGAAGACTGTTTCAGCGCTTTTTCCGACAAGCTATCCCATCATACGCAAAGAAGCGGATACCAACGATCATTTTGATGAGGCTTTGATCGAGTTGTCTGCCGTGCTATCAACCATCAGCAAGATCAAGACATCCGATCTCCTCCAGCTGCCAAGCCAGGACGTGTCAGAATACATCCTGACCACGCTTCAGGTTCTCCGGTCTCTGCTGGACAACGACGCCTACCCAGCGACGTGGATGAGCCTACACATCTACAATCACTCTGCAGTCCTCTCCATTCTGCACCAACTCGACCACCTTCTTTCGAACTTGTTTCTCCCGCCTCCCGAAGACGCGGAAAATTTCGATATGCAGCTGTGGAAGGTATATCTTGAAACGCTGCTGCAACTTGTCTCATCGCCATCACTAACTCTGGAATCGTTCCCAGAGCAGAAGCGGCGCGCGGTGTGGAAGATTGCTGGCGACGTGCGCCAACATGGTGCCGAGCTGCTGAGGAAAAGCTGGGAGAGCCTTGGGTGGGAGACGACGAGCGATGATATGAGAAGGTATCACGTCGAGCGCTTGGGCGGCTTTCAGGTGCAGTATGTACCCAGCTTAGTTGCTCCGATCATCCATCTGTGTCTGAGTTATCACGAAGGCCTGCGGCAAGTGGCGGTAGAGGTGCTTCAAACCATGATCATAAGTGAGTGGGCGCTTAGCGAAGACTTGGACCTCGTCGAGACGGAGATTATTGGTGCGCTCAGTACGACCCTCAAAGCCAGGAAAGTTAATGCCAACGAGGCCATGAGTGGGAGAGTGTGGGTGGGCGAGCTTCTCGGCCTTTTCGCGACAATCGCAAACCAGCCGGGCGACGCGTTGTGGACGGCACTCCAGGATCTAGTGGCGACCGTGGAGGAGTTGGTCGACCTGCTGACCAGCCCGGAGGAGATAGAACCCAAGACTAACGGCGACCTGGCTGGGGAGATTGAGAGAGCCCGGGCGAGCATCGACGGGATCAGCTCAGGCCGCGAGGGCCGAGAGTACGGGGTACACGCGTTGGAGTGTTACAAGCAGCTGGCGGAAGAGTACGAGCGCAGTGGCGACTACAAGCGACTTGCCAAGACGCACCGGGCGATCGCGCGAATCCATGATGCTCGTGCGGCCAGCAGGCTCGGCGCTGGCAGTGCCCTAGGGTCGCCCGGCAACGGCATGCGTGTGGGAGAGGAGGAGGAAGAAGAAGAAGACGAAGAGGAATGAATGATAGTTGGCGCTTGACCCTCTGGTCCTAGCGGCTGGGCAGGAGGGGGAAGTGACAGAAATATTCCTCTGGGTGGTGATGTTTTGATGCATACGGCTCGTCTTTGCATATTCGTTTGGAGCGCAGGAGCTTGGAGTTAGGAGCAAAGCAGACTCAGCCGGCTGGCCAGCTCACATGTCTGCGCTCATCTTACACTACCATGGTACGACGAGGTGGGTCGGTGAATGTTGTTAGTACTAAATAGCCACTTTATCTCGCAAGCCTGTACTGTATTTTCCGTGCCCTCATATGCTTGATGCCCGGGGTGTTGTAAGAATCTAAGTTAGGATGCTGACGTCCTGTTCAGAAGAAGTGGCATTATCCTCTCCATCGGCTGAACATTCACATCATTGATTGATTGGCCATTAGCAACCGGTCCTCGATCATCGAATCACTGGAGCATCCGGCGCTTTTCACCGACACAGCAGCTGAAGAGGTATCTCTCGGCTGCCCCTAAACCTAGTTATTGGAATGGGCGATCTCGCTTGGCAGGGCGGACCTCATCGGCGAGACTGCAGGCAACTTGACAGTGGCATTGGCACTAACAAGCCATGACGCCTCATCCCTCTTCCTCCACCACCGAACCAAACCCCACAGTCCCTCTCTGCCTCGCTCATGCCATTTGATGCTCCTTCCTGCGTGTCTCTAATTCACCATTGCCACCGCTCTTTCCGTCGCTGGCTGAGTCGCTACTCCTCATTTTCCCCCTTGTCTCCTACCCGCTGAACACGCTCCATCCCCCCTTCGGCCTCCCCCTGCATCACGCTATTCGTCCGTCGATACCACGTCAGCCTCTTCTACACACAATTCAACACCATTTACACGCCAATAGGCCCCAATAGGGCCTCCGTGGACGAGCTTGTCGCTCCCAATTTAGGCTTTGAAGGAGCAGAGCCAGACGCAGGTGAATCGACTTGAGCCAGTGCAGCAACAGAGTGAAGAAGTAAAGAAAGCGAAAGGCTGTCGTGCAGACAGCGTGCAAGTGCTATCATCACGTAATTCTCACAATCCCACTCGAAACCGGTGGAATTCCGATCGTCTCACCACAGCATTCCTGTTCCTCCAATACCCCTTCTCTCTCACGCAAAGAACCCACACTTTGCCATCTACCCCATCGAAAGAAAGAGCGCACGACAGTGTGTGTGTTCAATCAAAGGCGACTGTCCCAATTCCGGACTTACCTTCATCATCAGCTGACGCCCGCTCAACCCTTCACACGAGGCCAAAGGAGAGCCATTTGATAACTATTTCCACATAGCGGCTTATCAACAAAGTGGAAATTCCTCTAGTCCATCATTCTAGACTCTGGACAACGCCGCGCCTGCATAATTGGCCGCTGCGGTCTACCAAAAGTGTCGCCAAGTACATGAGCGACCATCTCCGGTATAGCACCTGAACTCGACTGTACCTGTGAAATAGCATCAGTCGCCAGTCACGCAGCCAGCAAGTATCCATCGGTTAATCCTAGACCAGATCATTCTTGCCTGACACCTGACCTGGCTTTGTTGGATTCCCAGACTCCTATTGCGAAACACGCGGGACGGTTTCGGCAAAAGGAATCCGGCCTCATTTCCGCTTCGTCCTCTCCCCTCTACCCTTGATTTCTCACATTCCTACCGCAGATGAGAAGAGTCTCGCATTTTGCTCATCACCTATAACCGCTTGCCGCAACACTCTCCCAATCATAACTTAGCATAAAGGTGAGTTTATCTATACGGTCTTTCTCTTTGTGACCACTTGAAACAAACACCCCCTTCTATTCCTTCCGTATTCGGTCATACATGTCAGCAGGTACACAATTGCGTGTGGAGCGATGCCATGGCCGCCTTCGGTCGCATTGATCCCTCGAGGGCCAGTGTGTTTTCTTAACTTCTTTCTCCTGCCATGCGATTAGTCGTGTATGAGGCGCAGATTGCTGATCGATGAAAATGCAGGATTCGAAATCCTCTACTCCCACTCAGGCTCTGTGGTCCCTCACTGACAGTTTTGCACCACACTGGGCCACCCCACTCCGAGATCCTTTGTTAACCGCTAACGACGGTATGGAAATCGGTGGCCTCCTCAATACCAGACACGCCGCTTCTTCAGATGTTCACCTCGGGCAGCCTCTGCAGCACCCCATGCAGATGGATGCCTCGAGCTATGGGATGCCCCAGCCTCAGCCAATGAGCCATCAGCAACAGATGCACGACGCCGGCATATCATACCCCGCCATGCCGACCACTGCGAATGCGCAAATGTACGCCAGCACTTATGATGCCCACAGTCCACCCGAGACGAATGCGCTAGACGATGACTTTGGAACTATTCGCCCAAAAGGAGAGACGGCCGCCAAGGCGTTTGCCTGCAGCACCTGCCAGAAGGGATTCGCAAGGAGGAGCGATCTGGCCAGACACGGTACGGCTGCTGCTATGGTTGATCATATTCGGCGCTAACACACTTGTACAGAGCGGATTCATACTGGCGTTCGACCACATGCCTGCCCTTACCCGGGCTGTGGCAAGTGCTTCATT
The DNA here is from genome assembly GCA_003709845.1 of Chaetothyriales sp. CBS 134916. Classification (NCBI taxonomy): domain Eukaryota; kingdom Fungi; phylum Ascomycota; class Eurotiomycetes; order Chaetothyriales; family Domatiomycetaceae; genus Domatiomyces; species Domatiomyces globalis. The sequence goes on from QQXO01000046.1 coordinate 7,684, forward strand.
CAGCGCTCTGCCTTGACCGTTCATGAACGAGTCCACACAGGCGCGAAGCCTCACATGTGCGAAAGTTGTAGCAAAGTAAGCAAACTGCCGCTCTTACGTAATTAATGCTGACTCCATCTCAGTCTTTCAGCGACTCGAGCTCTTTGGCCCGACACAGGCGCACCCACTCAGGCAAGCGGCCGTACAAGTGCCCCTATGCGGATTGTCAGAAGACATTCACTCGACGCACCACACTCACCCGCCATCAAAACCACCACACTGGTACAGTCGAGCAAGCTACAGCCGAGACGAATGCAAAGCTGTCCGCTGCCTCTTCCACACCATCACGGCACTCCACCGCCTCTCCCACCGATCGTACTCTGTCCGCGTCGCCGAGGCACGATCTGCCTTCTCTGCATATGCAAAGATCTGGTTCTGATTATGGCTACATGCCTCAGAATCCATCACTCCCTCCGCATATGAGGACCGACCTCCCGCAGCAACGATCGCCGCGATCGACACCTATCTTGTCTGGACCCTCACTCACCAATTTCACCAGTAATCCGCAATCACGGCCTTCGCCTACATCCCACCCCAATCCGTATGGGCCGCCTCAACCCCTTGAGCCTCCTGCAAATGGTTCGGGTAGCGGCAGTGTATCCCCACACATGGGACCGCTGGGCTGGGGTTCACCAGGCCATGAGGGCTTGCCCAGTCCTGGCAGCCTGGGCAATTATGGATACCCTGATCCTGGCTTTAGCGGACCGGCTCTCTATTTCCCTGGTAGTGGCATCCGACGGCCGCAGAGCACCGAGCCAGAGGATTTTGCACTCCGACCGCGTGGCGGCAACAACAGCAACAGCCAGCACGCACAACCCCAGGCCAACGTGCCGCTGACGGCCGACTGGAGCCAGATGCCGCAGCTGCATGACATCAAGCAAGACCGATACGGGCCGATGAGTATGCACACAGCGGACATCAAGCAAGAGCGGTTCGTGATATGATGAGACTTGGCCAGCTGATGTACGTAGATGACTGGTCGCTGGCCGACACCCCGTCTTTGATTGATGATACCCTCGAATCGCGTTTGTATTCAGCATTCTCAGCCACTAACCGACGTACGTCGAAGTTTCACGGGCTGTATGATAGTGATGATATATATCTTGGTTTTGTTTCAATGGCCTTGTCACTATTATGTTGAACTATTATGTTGATTGTACGCTTTGCAGCAGGTACAGGAGGGACAGACGCAAGGATGAGACCTCCTTGAACTCTTATGATGGCAATTGGATGGGGTAGGGATAACAATACTATCAATTTAGTGATTTCTGGCAAGGCGCTGGTGGGTGGGTGTGATGGGATATACCAAGTGTATGCATGTGACTGGTATAGTATCATACGGTAGTGGGGCACGTAGGCAGGGCAGAGGATCAATTTCAAATCCTCCTTACTCAAGTTGTGCTTCAAGTTGTCTTTTTTTCCTTTCCTTTTGCTCCTTCTTAGTTGCCTCACCGTCTGTCTGCTTGATGATTGAATAATTGATTCTCTCTTGCTGCTGAACAGTGCTTTTTGTTTGAAAAAGAAAACAAAAATCTTTTCCCCCTTTGCTTCTCTTCCTAGCCAGAAAAGAAGGAAAAAAAAGTAGAAAATTGCAAAAACCAAAAAATTAAAATAAAAAGAGAAAGGGAAGGGGGAGCAAAACAGGGACGACTGTTTTCAACCATGACGGTGATGATGATGATGATGATGACTGGACTTGATTTCCTTTCCCATTCCCATTCCCTTTCCCCTTCCCGTGTAGTGACCTGCCAGATCTGCCATATTGATGACTTGTGGTATAGATGCATATTCCTTTCCCTTTCCTCTCTTCTCTTTCTAAAATCACTTAGCTTCATTATCTTCATCATCTTCCTCTTCATTATCTTCAACTTCATAAAAGGTCTTGAGTGCCCTCTTGGCACTCTCATACTCGACCTTGACCTGTTCGAAACGCTCTTTGATGCGGCGCAAACACAAATCCTCGTCCGTTTCAGGTGTGCCGTCAAGGTTCTCCATTCTGCCGTACCGTTCGATGGCTTCGCATGAGTCCCTGACTAGGTGGAGGCCGACGGTGGCGGAAGAGCCCTTGAGGAAGTGGCTTAACTTAGATAGCCTAGGGAGATCGTGTGCGCGCCTATTATTTTTTGGTTAGGCGTAAAGAAAAAGATGGGAAAGAAGATGGAGACAAAAGACATACACAGATTCTTCTATATCCTCGAATGTTTGCTCGGCTTGATCGAAATAGCCCAAGACGATGCCACGGGAGAACTCCCTCTGATCGTCGTCGTCATCCATCTCGAGAATTTGTTCAAAGGTCGCGAGATCGACATCCGGGCCGAAGTCCTGGGTTTTCAGGGGAGGAATGGTTAGTTTAAGTGACTTAAAAGAGTAGCTGTTGGTGGAGACTGAGATGATGGACTTACAGGAAGAGACATTTTGGCGTGTGGGGGCGTAGGATTTGCTTCAGGTTGAAGTGTTCTCCCTTTGTCCAAATCGGAAGGAAACGGGGGTAAAGCAGATTATGTAGTTACCGGGTGGTAGAAGAAGGATGCGAGTGCGACGTTTGTAGAAGTGGTGCGAACAGGGTCGACGTTCAAATTCAATTCAAGTCCAACAAAGAAGCGTCGACTGGCCGAGTTTGTTCGCAACGAAAAGGTGCACACACGTAGGCGGTCTGTGCTTGCAAGATGATGACTGACTGATTGGTAAAACTGGCCGGCCGTTGAAGCGCGCCGGTGCTGGGAGGGCGAGAGGAAAGCAAGGCGGAAGGGCAATCCGTTCGGGCAGGACCAAGGTGGCCGCTCTGACTCTCTCGTGCCACAGCGGACAACCTGCCCGATATATCGACGTAATTATCTCTAAGCATACGACCGTTAGCTCCTGGGCCACTTCAAAATGAGCATGGGTATTAGGGTGGTGGTATCTTCCAAAAGAAGGAACTCGTAAACTGAGACAGATATTTGCCTTCGGCAAGCGTTCCGACAGTGACGAAATACATATATAGGGAGCGAAGCGCTAGTGGATTTTTTGGTTCATGGGCCGTCTGAGTTCTTCGTACAGTGGCAACAGTAACTGTACGATGTTGACTGGGGTCCTGTATCAGATGTGCGACTGCCCTCATACATTCAATGTCTTTGCAGAGTGGAAGTCAAAACAGGGTTGATCAATGGGAAGAAAGAATGATATCAGATTAGCGCCAAGTGTTTGTGCAGGGAAATGGAGAGTAGCGCCATTTTTGAGAGTTTTCTGCTACTTGTTGTCAGTGCTTACCTTTGCGGAAGGCAGGTTGGCCTTAAGGGTTCGGTCAGAAGTAGAACACGGCCCAAGGGAGGATCAGATGTATTCGCAGCAGCAGCGAAAGACAAAAAGCGATTAGACAAGCTCTAGATTCAAGACAAAGCTAAAACCGTAGCAGCCAAAAGAGGATAGAAGACCGGGGGGGGGGACAGCAAACTGGAGGGGGTTGAGGGACGGCCGACTTGACGAGTGCGGGCAAAGTGGTGAGTGTGTGGCGAAGGGGGTGGAGAGTTATGAGGAATGGAATAAACAAGTCCAGACACGGGAAAAGCTGGTGGTGGTGAATGTCTTATGACTAGCATAAATGCAAATCGTCGTGGAGAAGAAAAAAAGGGTCTGAGGTGCTTACAGCGAAAGTTTATCGGAAGGAGGTTAATAATTATTATTTCGGTGCAGATTCACGATTGTGGGCTCGGACACTCTGGTTAGTAGATCTGTTGATCTCTAAGTAACTTATTAGCTTTAAAAGCTACTTGAAGCCACTAACTACTGTTGTTGGGGAAGGTGTTGCTACAGGTCTCGCCGTTGCTGTCATCATCATCATCTTCGTCGTCATTGTTGTTGTTGTTGTTGTTGTTGTTGTTGTTGTTGTCGTTGTTGTTACCTTTATTGCTTTTATTGCTGCTCCTGCTTCGATTACTGCTGCTGCCGCTTGTACGTCATCTCACTCGCTCCCAACACAGCGCCCTAGACTCTCGCTTCAGCGTGATAAGAACGGCCACCTAGAGCGGAACCGCCCAGCCGGTGCAGCATCTGCCGCCCAGTTGCTGGCGGAGAGATCTACAGCAAAGACTCCAGACGCGGTCGGCTAAGCGGGGTCTAGACAGCTGACCGGCCATAGCCATTGCCCGCACCTCCCCGGCAGTGGTGCTTGGCCCCACGAATCGGAGGGCCAGAGGGCCCTGTTTTTCTCTCCGGAGGGCGTGTGGGCATAGGACAAAGTGCTCGCTTGTAGAGGAAAAAGTGGTCCTTGGGTGGTCTGGCTGATTTTTGTAAGGGCGTTTGTTCAGCGGTCATTGCCTTGCATGACGTGCTCTCGCAGCGGCACAGTACGTAAAGTGGGGCACAGGGGCACAGGTTATGTACCTCAACGCGGCGAAAACGTGCGTGTGCTGGGCACTTTACAACCGCACCGCCCATGAGGCTGAGGCTGAGGCTGTGGAACAAAGATGCCGCAGACCAAAAGCAAAGCGTTCTGTCCGCCCTGGGCTTGGATGGGCCTACGATGGGCCTGCATCACCCAGGAGCATGGGCACGTTGTACTAACTACATCATAAGCTAACTTAGGGGATCATTCGGTACCACGAACTGGTGTGCACAGTGGCTGCTTATTTTAGGCAGGCGCCACAACGTCGTCGTTTCTTTGTGCGGTCCCAAAGTCGGTCGGCCCCACATCATGCTAAACCCGTCCGAGCACGGGCTCATGAATGCCAACGACAGAAGTGTCACAAGACGCCAGTGTCGGAAAAAGGGGGCTCAAGATGCCAAACGCGAGCTACTACGTAACTTCCTGCAACAAGCTAGAAACGTCGATTAAGTTGTGGATGGCGTTATTTCCGCTGTCCTAGAAGGGTCAGTAATCCAAAGCTGTCTTGTTGGTCTATTCTGTTAATACACATTCCAAGGCCTCCCGCCCGACCTGGCGCAGATCTCTGTCTCCATCTAGGACTGTCTTTCTCTAGTGTATCGAAATGCGAAATGCTGGACGCTGAATGTTTGCTAGCCTCGCCTAATGCACGGAGCAGTTGATCCGCTCGCCTTGTCATCTATCCGGGCAGGGGAAAAAGGCGAACGATTGGTGCAAACTTTGCTTAACCAGCGACCTTGTAAATCGACTCTGCTAGACGCTTGACGTTTCCAGAGGTGATGCCTGCGACCGAGATGCGGCCATCCTTGGTCGCGTAGACCGAGTGTTCCTTAGCCAGGGCATCCATCTGCTCCGGCTGGAGGCCAGTGTAGGCAAACATACCGATCTGGAGCGGGTTAGAAGACTGCAAAACATCACGTTTTCACCACGGCTAAACCTACTTGATCAGTGATGTGATCCCATTTCTGTTTGCTGCCCAGCTTCTCGAGGTTTTCCTTCAGCAGTGCTCTCATCTTGATAATGCGGTCAGCCATGCCCTTGACCTCACCTAGCCACTGCTGGTTTAAGGCCGGGTCGTTGAGGATCTCAGAAGCGATGCGGGCACCGTGCACGGGCGGGTTGGAGTAGAGCGGTCGCACGAGGATCTTGATCTGTGAATCGACGCGATTCTTCTCCTCAGCCGACGCGGTGACGACGGAGAAAGCACCGACACGCTCGCCATAGAGGCCCATGTTCTTGGCAAAGCTCTGAGCCAGCACGAGCTCGTGGCCTTCTTGGACGAAGAGCCGGAGCGCGTAGGCGTCTCTGTCAGTGTCGCCGCTGGCGAAGCCCTGGTAGGCCATGTCGAAGAAGGGGAAGTGCTCCTTCTCTTTGACAACGTCGCTGATCTGCTTCCACTGCGCAGGCGTAGGGTCGATGCCGGTCGGATTGTGGGCGCAGGCGTGTAGAAGGACGATGCTCTTGGCTGGCGCAGCCTTGAGGTCCGCAATCAAGCCCTCGAAGTCGAGGCCGATCGTGTCCTTGTTGTAGTACTTGTACTGCTTGACCTCGAGGCCGGAATCGGTGAAGACAGCCTTGTGGTTGGCCCAGCTCGGCGAGGGAACATAGATGGTCTTGCCGTAGGGGTAGAAGCGCTCGAGGAAAGCTCCGCCGATTCTCAGAGCGCCCGTGCCCGAGATGGACTGGGTAATGGCAACTCGGTCTTCTTGGATCACCTTGGAGTCGGGGCCATATGCCAGGATAGCGGCAGCCTGGGTGAAGCTGGGCACTCCGGTAATGCCTGGAGAGTGTCCGCGTTAGCGTTAGCGCCAGCTATTACCTCTGTTGCCTCTTGTCTCTATAGCCTCTCTTACCTGCGTACTCCTTGTCTAGCTTCTTCTGTATCACCTTCTCTTCGGCCACACGGACCGAGGGCAGCACGTAGGGCTTGCCGTTGTCGTCACCTGATAGAGCGTCAGCTGACTTCACGCTTCGAGTTTGGCCGCGGGGGAGAGGAGGTCTTACGATAGGCGCCGACACCGAGGTTGATCTTTTCCGGGAAGCTGTCGGCCTTGAATGCTTCGGTGATACCAAGAATTGCGTCAGGCGGACCTTGTTTGACGTTGGCGAACGTCGATCCATGAACAACGGCGACACGTGCGGTACGAGAGTACGCCGGACGGAAGGAAGCGCGGGCAGCGGTGGATCGCAGAGAAGACAACATGATGAGACGCTGAAGAACTGGGATAATACACGCAACCAAGAGTGATGGAATAGCCGGAGTCCAGATGATCGGAGAAGTGTACTGCGGCTTGGATAACTCTTTAGGTGAGAGGAAGAGTCATAGGAGAATAGTAGACCTGTACCATAGTAGTTTCACAACCAATCAGAATGCTTCAGATACATCACGTGATAGCCAGCAAAATTACATGGCTATACCATGTTGAGTTAACCTTCCTAGGTAAGCTTAAGCTTAAGGTAGCCGGGTACCGTACCAGTACCGGTCCGGTGGAAGCAAAGGGCTCAGACTACACTAGACTACACTAAACCACACCAGGCCACACCAGGCCACACCAGGCAGGCCATCTATGCCAGGCGCACGCCGGCTTCCTTGTTCTTCCTACTCTGTGTGCCAGCAGCAACGCTCATGCCTGTTGCTTGACTGCTGTCTAACACACTCGCTGCCATCCGGCGCTTCTCGTCGGACAGCTTCTTGAGCTGCTTCTCGGTCTTGAGCTTGCCACTGCCTTTGCCATGGAATTGATGGCTCAGATGCCTAAAGGCCTCCTTCTGGTTGAGCTCGCGGCCGGTGTGGTCGAGATACTTGAGCCGCACATCCGGCTTGTAGTCGCGGTTGAAGCTCGCGGCTGCTTGAATGGAGCTCTGGTGCTCTCGCTGGCTGTTCTGCCGGCGAGCATGCTCCTCTCGTTCCTTCAGAGACATGGCACTCATCTTGCCCGACTGCCGGTCACGCTCGCGCTGTGCTCTTGCGCTCTGCTCGTTCTCGTACTCGCGCAGCTTGGCTTCGATGATGAAGTCCTGCCGTTTCTTATACAACGCGTTCTTGTTGCCCGCATCGCTCTCCGCCACCAGGCCGCGCTGCTTTAGGAGACTGAGCATCGCTGCTGTTCCTTGGCTGGACGTTTGTTCTTCGTCCAGGCCAGTGTGAGAGATCTCTGGCGTGTTCGTCTTTTGCTCACGCCGTATTTTCTCGACATCCTCGTCGGCCTCTCCATCGGCAATCGCGGGGGCTTCGTGCATGGCATTGTCACCATCCACGTCGGGGCTTGGTGTGTCTTCTGGTTGCTCGATGGACTGCTGGACCCTTGGCCGAGGCTCGTCTTCTCGCGGCCGCGAGGACAAGTTGTCCAAAAAGGTGGTGGTGTCATCCAAGACGATGCCTCCTTCGCTTTGTGCGGCAGCAGCAGCAGCAGCAGCAGCTTCCTCCTCCTCCTCCTCCTTCTCTTCCTTTAGTTGCCGAGCAATATCTTCAGGCCGTCGTTTTTGCTTCTTCAACGTCGCCTTGCGGCTGAGGGCCAGCACAGTGGCCAAGTCTTCATCGTCGTTGATAACGGCATCACCTGACCGCGGCTTGGCCTGAGGCCGTGGCCGCGGGTCATCTACATCCATCGAGTCGACGTTGTCGCCATTCTGTGTATGGAAAATGTCGTCATCGTCATCTTCGCGCTTGCGCTTGTTCTTCTTGGCTTTCTTCGGCTTCTTGACCTTGATTTCCATGTAATCCGACACAGCCTCGGGTTGGAGGATGTCTAAGCTGATCGTTGACTTGAGCCTGTCTCCAATCTCCTGCTTCTTGGCCTCCAATGTCTCGACGCCGGCACCGCGGCTGTCGAGTTGAAATACTTTCTGTTTGGCCTCGTCGTACTGCGACAGCAGGCCCTTAGCAGTCGAATCTTCATGCACGTCGTATGCGGTCTTCTTCTTCTTTTTGAGATTGAGCATCTCATCCAGCCTGTGTCGGGCTACGAGGTCGGCATTCTCAAGGACGTCGTCGTCGTCGCTTGCGTCACCCTTGCCGATTTCCGCGTCTTTGAGGGTAAGGATGTGCTCGGAGGTGGCATCTCCGAAATCTCCAATCTCATGTGCCACTTTGATACCCGCGAGGTCGGCAGCCTTGTACTCGACCGCCGCCAGTCGTTCACGCTCAGCCAGTTCGCGTTCCAGCTGCTCGGCCCGCTGCTTCCCGATCTTGGCCTGCCTCTTCTTGGAACTCTTCAGCCACGCCTTGGCACCCAGGTCTCCGTCGTCATCCGCATCTCCCAAGCCTTTGCCTTCGAGTTTTGTAAATCGGGCAGCAGCATCGCGTGCCCGCTGAAGCTCCTTCTTCCTCTTGGCTCGCTCTATCTGCCTTTGCTCTTCCTCCTGCAGTTGGCGGAAATTCTCAAAGCCGGCGGCTTCGCGTGTCTCAAGAGTCGACCCAAGGTCTCCATCATCGTCACCGCCGTCGTCGTTGCTGTTCTGACGCTCTTTGAAGGACGGACCTTCTTCATTTTTCGGCCCGTTTGATGAAGGGAGGAGCGGGAGACCGACAGCCTTTCTGATTTTGTTTATTTCATCTATATCAGGAGCAGACATGGTTACTCACTTTGAATGCGAAATCAGCAGCGAGAGGATGGTCTACGCCGAAGTGTAAGTCTGGCTACTTTCAAGTGAGAAGTGAGAAACGGTGCAGGCAAATGTCGGAAAGGATATCCGGAACGAGCAGGTGGTACTAACTAAGCCTGGTTAGTGCGGGTGGCCCGTGACAGGGTCTTGGCATGAATTTTGGAAATTTATTCTCGCTGCCAGCCAGTCTTCCTTTCCTCTCCATCACCGATCTGTGGCCACGATCCCAGTCCTCCTGTTGGGGTGCTCTGGTTGAACGTGCGTCGTATCGACATCAAGGAGCCATTCTGCATCACCATAATGTCAATTTCCGGTCGACAGGTCGAAGACTGAGCCTGCGTTCTTTTGCTGTCAAAGGCCGGTTGGCTGAGCTCGTCCTGAAAGCTTTACCGCCGACGGGGCTGAAGCTCGCTGGCTGAGACGCGGGCATACCCGCTATTCCCAAGCGTGTGGCTAACTCGTCGAGGCATGTGTCACGGGACAAACCAGCGGTATCGTGTACAGCCAGGATTTCATTACCAGAGCACAGTTGGATGGGCGGTGGGCATTGTGTATATGGACAGCCGCCAATCAGGAATTGGATGAGCTGTGTTGTTGAAGGGCCAATACTGAAGCGCTCCGTTCTCTGCCATCACCAGCTCTCTCTGATGATGACTGATGGCCCGAGCACTCGGTTATAACGCAAAAGACTCGGATATAATAGCCTAAACGTCTGACCCATTGACCGAAGTTTTGACCGAAGCCATCCATGTATAATAAGAGAAGAAATTAGCAGGGCCAGAATGACATCTAGGCTCGTCTCACCTTCGGTTTACGTGCTCCCTCCCACTCGTTGCATTTTCGCTCCCCTCAACTCGGATTACCAAGCAGTCATCGGGCCGGATTTTCGGCAAATGTGCGATCGGAACAGAGCGGCGGCACCAATCAGATAAGATAATCCAAACGCCACGAGAACTGTAGCCAAAATGCCCAAGTCAGCATTAAACTCGAAGATGCAGTCGCTCCTAGGACGTGGACGGGCCTATCTCACATCGACAGCCTCGTCGCAGAAACTGACAGTTGATGGCTTCACCACCGTCACCGCCGAGACCGGTCTTTTCCCAAAGCCGGATCCGAAGGTGGACGGCGACGAATGCCTGCACGACTGCGCGACGTGCACGATCGCGTACCCGAGGAAATTCAGCATCAAGGAGGACGATAAGCTATACGGCCATGTCAAGGGGTGGGACACGCATCTGATTGTGGGCACGGGCAAGACCGACTGGGTGCGTGACGTGGCCGATGAAAAGGGCAGCGTGATGCAGGCCATCGACAAGTACGGGCTGGAGTACGAGCGGAGCGACGGCCGGGGCAGGGCCAAGCTGCGGCTGAGTGCGAGTAATCTGCCGACCGGTGGCCAGCTGGGCGACAGCAACAGTGACGATGGCAGCAACTGCCTGCTGCTGCCCAGCTGGCAGCTGATCGAGCACGTCCGGCCGGCCGAGGTGCCGGAGTTGATGCGCGAGGTTGTCGAGCGGTCTGTGACTAACAAGACACTGCTGCGGAGAGAGGCACCCTCAACAAGCGCACACGCCAATGACACGACTCCTTCTCCGGACACTCCTCCTACCGATGGCAATACCAATACCGATGGCAATACCAATACCAATGGCAATCCCAATACCAACGGCAATCCCAATACCAACGGCAATCCCAATACCAACGGCAATCCCAATACCAATGGCAATACCAACAACGAAACCGAAACTGAGCGCAAGCTCTCCATCTTAACGCTGACGCGCAGCAACAAGTCGGTGCGCGTGCGAGACCCACCCTCGCACTCGCGATTCCTCACACGCACACGGCCAATCCCGCACTCAGCGCTAATCCTCATGTGCAGCCACCGAACGCGCGACGCGCGCTGCGGACAATCGGCACCGCTGCTGCGTAGCGAGTTCGAGCGGCACCTACGGCCACTAGGCCTGTACCGCGACCTGCACGATGAGCGGCCGGGGGGCGTGGGCATCTACTTCATCAACCACGTGGGCGGGCACAAGTACAGCGCCAACGTGATTATATACCGGAAGCGGGGCAGCATCTTCATCGGCAATAATAGTAATCATAATAGCAGCAAGAGTGGTAGGACTAGCAAGGCAGAAGAAAAGGAAGACGACGACAACGAGAAGGAAGAAGAGTACGGTGAAGCAGCGCAGGGGATATGGCTGGCAAGGGTGCGGCCGGCCGACTGTGAGAATATCGTGCGGTACACGGTGTTGCAGGGCAAGGTGGTCAAGCCCGAGAGTCAGTTGCGTGGCGGCTTTGATCGCGAGAGGGCGTTGTTGAGTTGGTAGATTTATTTTTCTCAAATGGCTAAGAGATAGACATATACGGCTATGTGGGATAGACAAATGACGAAGGATGTATGGATGGATGAGAGAGGAGGAAGCATTCTGCATTTGTTGTACCGGCCGGTAGTGCATAGAAAATAGAATGAATGGGAACAAGGCAAGCAAAATGAACTGTTTGCCTCGACGCTACATCAAATCGATTCAACTACCTACTACCACCTGTACTATAGGTTCTCTGTCGTCATCATTAGTTGTCTTGTCGGTTTTGTGTTTCAATTTTTTTCTTTTGTTTATTCAATTGTTTATTCAATTGTTTAGTCAATTGTGTATTCAATTTTTCTTTTCAAAAGCGGCCATTGTCCCAGGCATGGCCGAGGGCAAAGGCACCGAGGTCACGCTTAAACTCGGCAGTGGTGTTCGGAGGCACACCATCGGTGACCGAGCCGTAGGCCGGGCTGGGATAATGGCCAAAGCAGCTGTACTCGTACTGGGCTTGGCTTAGCAGGCCGCTGAGGATGTTGAGGTAGGTGTCGAACTCGCACCAGCCGTCGTCGCGGACCTCGCATTCGGGGTAGCTGCGGTGAAGGGGCAGGGTGCGCTGGCCGATGAGCTGGTGGACGTAGAGCGTAGGCTTGCCCGAGCTTTCGTAGTAGGCGCTGGCCGGGGCGCCGGGGTCGGTGGGCCGCTTGGCCTTGAGCGGGTGCGGGGTTTGGATGATTTCCCACCAGACGCGGGCGCCGAAGGGGGTGAGGTGCGAGACGATCAGTTGCTGGTTCTCGGGTGGGCCGGTGGCGGGCAGGGGTTGGGCAAATTGCTTCAGCCCAAAGGCGGTCAGGATGGACATGATGTTGGTGTCGTGGGAGAAGTCAAAATAGAGCGTCTGGTTGAGGGGGAAAGTCGAGTTGTTGTTGTCGAGGGTGACGTTGACGTTGGTGCTGCCAGCCGGCAGGTTGTACACGTGGTTGGACAGGCGGGCGTAGAGTTCTTCGACGTAGCCGATGCCGACACCGCGGCCGGTGGGCGAGGCGAAGCCGTTGTTGCCGTTGAACTGCAGATCAATGCTGTATTCGAAGCCTTGCCACTCTTCGTACGTGAACAGGTCACACCAGGCCGAGTAGCCAAAGGCCACGGTTTCGTAGGGGCAGAGCGTTTGTGCGTTGTACGTGTCTGCAATGGTCCAACTGCGCGGTAGGTCGTCGTTAGCGCGTGCACGGATCGGAATAAAGAGCAGAGAGTTACTTACTTGTAGCCTCCAGATAGTTTGGTAAGGCGGTCGCGCGCGTTGGCCAGGTACTTGGCTTCCCAGATGAGCGAGGCGTTGTTGCCGCCAGCTGAGACGTACGAGTTGGAATTGTTGCACTGGTAGTAGCCGGCCAGGGAGTTGTTGAAGCCGTTCTGCTCAATGATGACCTCCAGAGTGGCATTCTTGGTCCAGTCTTGGCCGAAGAAGCCAGCGAGGAAGTACTCGGCAGACTTGATCATTCGATCCTGGGATGGGGTCCGGGCGATGATCTTGGTGGAGGTGTTGTAGAGGCCACCATAGTTGTAGTAGTGCAGCACACCGCTGTCGAAGAGTTCCTGGCGGCCGCGAGCAACGAGGATTTCGGCCCCGAGCTGATAGGTCCAGGTGTTGAGGAAGCTCAGCTCTCCGCTCCATTTGGCAGAGCCGTTTGCGGTGAGGGCCGCGATCTCGGCGCCAAAGGAGCTGACTGACGACGTTCCGGTCGGGTAACGAGCGCCATGTCGGTGGAGGACATTGACGTGGGTCAGGTTGGCACCGGGCGGAAGAGGATACTGATTGGCTCCGAAGCCATCAGGATTGGGGAAGTAAGAGCTCAATTGACCGACAAGCTGGAAGATGCTCCTGTTATTGGCTCCGGCGATGGGCAAGGCGGTCTCAAGAGGGGCATTGGGGGCCCAGCTGGCGGGGTGGCCGAAGGGTGCCGGGTTGGTCTGGGCGAGGAAGGGAGGAATGGCACCGGTGGTTGTGGGACCAGGAAACAATTCGGGAGTTGTCTGCCAGTAGTCTGGGAGAGTGGCAGAAGCAGAGCCAGAGACAGAGACAGAGCCAGAGCCAGAGCCAGAGCCAGAGCCAGAGCCAGAGCCAGAGCCAGAGCCAGAGGCCGTGTCCCTCAGCTCGATGACGCCGGCGCCGGCACAGGCAGCAAACCACAAAAGGGTGGAAATCATGGCGGCAGCGAGCAAGAGGCGGGCACCTGAGGAAATCCAGGAAAGACCAGGCAGCTGCCGACCCGTAGGAAGGTATTTGTATGGACTTTTGCACGGCATAGACGAGGTGTCGTCCCCACGTGCTACAGGAAGCACATCATCGTTGTCCTGCTGGGGCGGGCGCATTGGAAGCTGCAGAAGAGGGGCCATTATTGTCATTCATTGACAATCATTGCCCATTGAGGCAGTGGAAGCAGGCATGCTGCAAGGCACGGATGCAAGAGGGCTGGAGTCAAGCTAAAGCTTGAGCTGCTGGAAGCTGCTTGTGCTGGAGGCGTGCTCAAGAGCAGCGATCCGATTGCACCACAACACCCGTTTCTTGGGCAACTGGGGCAGCGCAAGGCTCGGCTGGCGGGAAAGCGAGGGGCCAATCGGGGAAGCAGCAGATTGCTCATGTCCTGCAGAGTCAGAGCCAGTAATACTAACCACTACAGTAATACTACTGTACAATAATACTAACCACTACAGTAATACAACTATAGTAACACTACTGGATAGTAATACTAACTACTACAGTAATACTACTATAGTAACACTACTGCATAGTAATACTAACTACTACAGTAATACTAC
>QQXO01000046.1:21856-107675 GCA_003709845.1 Chaetothyriales sp. CBS 134916
ACTACTATAGTAACACTACTGCATAGTAATACTAACTACTACAGTAATACTACTATAGTAACACTACTGCATAGTAATACTAACTACTACAGTAATACTAACTACTACAGTATTACTACTGTATAGTAATACTACAGTAATATTATGATCTTAATTAGTATCAATTCCTCAATTTGGCTATGACCAGCGACAGAGCTGATGCTGGAAGATGCTGCTGCTGCATGGTAGTACCGTATACTGGTACTAGGACTGTATGGTATGATGTTCTGCCGCAAGGCTGAGCTGCTGCTTCCGGTAAATCGCTGTCTATCTATAATAATAGCACTCTGGGTACGTCCAAACTCTAATAAAGATGCGTGCGTCTTTCTCATGACTAGTCGTCAAATCTGAAGCTTTTGCCGCCGCTAATGTCAATCGGGCCGCCGCGATAACTGCCGCGCTTCTTCTTATTTTTCTCTTTGGTGAACCCTTTTCCGCGGGTGACTGAGAGGTCCTTGTAGGCTCTGTCTGCGTAGTCGTAGCTCCGGTAGGCGTTGCTTATGTGAGAGTCTGCTGTAGTGCTGGCTGAGAGGGCGGCTAATGGCGTGGGCCTGGCACCCTCGTGCTTCTTCTTGAGCGCAGGACTTCTGACAGCCGGCTTGGTGTTGTCAACCACGGTGCCCGAGGAGGACGAAACGATAGCGCTGTCGTCATCCTTGAGGCCTGGCTGCTCCTTGGTGACAGGCCGAGGATGCGAGATGGCTGGGCCGGGCTGACCGTCGTCAGAGGCGTCAGATGAATCATCAGACTTGGCTGCACTGGACGCAGCGGCATTGACAGGTGCCGCGGCGTCAGAGGCAGACGAGGAGCTGCTGTCCGACTCTGCTTCGGAACTGGAGCCGGACTCTGAATCGGAGTCAGACTGCTCGGCCTTGATGTTGATGCGCTTGGCAGGCCGCTTGCCATCAGACTCGGACTCGGATTCGGATTCAGACCGAGACTCAGAGCCTGAGGCCGATCTGGAGTCTGGGCCTGAAGAATGGGTCGAGAGGTCGGCTGCTTTACGCTTGAGACTGTTTGTGGCTGGTGCTGTGGTGCCTGATGAGGGTGCAGCGGCCACTTTCTTGGTGTGTGCTTTTGGCTTGGCGTGTACTGCTTCG
Source organism: Chaetothyriales sp. CBS 134916 (assembly GCA_003709845.1). NCBI lineage: Eukaryota > Fungi > Ascomycota > Eurotiomycetes > Chaetothyriales > Domatiomycetaceae > Domatiomyces > Domatiomyces globalis. The sequence continues at coordinate 22,996 of QQXO01000046.1, forward strand.
TCTTCATCGTCAGCGTCGCTGTCAGAGCCAGACGAAGTAGACGAAGCAGACGCAGCAGACGAAGCAGACGCAGCAGACGCAGCAGACGCAGCAGACGCAGCAGACGCAGCAGACGCAGCAGACGCAGCAGACGCAGCAGACGAAGCAGATGAAGCAGACGAAGCTGACGAAGCAGACGAAGAGGACGAAGAGGACAGTGACGGACTGCGCTGGGAGCGGCTTGACTTGGCCCTAGTCTTCTTGGACCGCTCTTTTCTGGACTTGGTGGCTGTGCTCGGCCTCGACGAGGAAGTGGAGCTCACATCGCTGTCGCCATTGCTGTCGTTGCTGCTGGTGCTGGTGCTGGTGCTGCTGTTGGTGTTGGTGTTGCCGCTGGTGTTGCCGCCGCTGCTGCTGCTGGCTCTGGCACTGGCAGACTGGCTGTTGAACGCCTGCCACGTCAACAAAATAGTATCGAGCGAGTGGTTTTCCAGGATCTCTTCCTCGGTCGCGGACAGGCCTCTCTCTGCTGTGACCAGCTCCTTGGTCAAAGCCTTGGATGTGGCTTTCAAGCCGTGGCGCTTGAGATAGGCGTGGATGAGGAAGGTCAGGAGCGGCGACGGCCGAGGCAGGGACGGGGCCGCGGCCGGCATGATGGCCACTTGGGCGCAAAGCGTGCAGCCGGTCGGACGCACTGGCTGACAGACACACTGTTGAATTGGATTTTTTGTCACTTTTTGTGTTTGAGGCGTGTGTCGAGCGGGTCTAGTGCGGATGGCGAGCTAGCCTCTTATGGACTAGTGCCGTGGTCTGCGGCAAGCACATTTCCGGGGCGGGCAACGAGGAGGAAGGAGCCACTGTGCTCCGCTGCCCTGCTCTGCTCTGTTCTGTTCTGGCCACCGCTCGGCCTCTAATAAGTGTCTGACTTCTGCTGCTGCGTCGTCTGTCTGCTGGCCGTCCTTCTTTCCTCTCCCCTCCTTGCCTGCCTTCTGCTCGCTGGCGTCCCGCGGATGAGCGTGCGGCCGTGCCTCCCACCCGCCGAGCCATGAGTGGTCCCCTGCCGAGCTCTTGACGATGAACGCGCCCTCGACGATGAACGCGCCCTCAGGCGGTGGCCTAGGCCAGTCACGGGCGCCGCGGCTCCAGGCCAACAATGCCAACACCGGCCTCACGCCGCCGGTGGACGCCCGCAGCAGCCCGCACCTGCACCCGCGGCAGAATGGGCGGCCCGCTCCTGCCGAAACCGACAGTTACCAGCGCCGCGCCGCCCTGTTCGAGCAGGAGAAGCGGCGCATCATCGACAGCTGCTTTGCCAAGGTCGACGATGACGGCATGCAGCTCGAGTCGTACATCACGCACGTGCGCGTGGTCGAGGACGGCGTGTACCCGTCGTCGCCGCCGCCGCCGGACTCGGGCGTCAACAACAAGAAGAACCGCGTCATCCTCGTGGCCGTGCGCCGCTCGGGCAAGGTGCGCGTGCACAAGGCCCGCGAGAACGCCAACGGCTCCTTCTCCATCGGCAAGACGTGGAGCCTGGACGAGCTGACGGCAATCCAGTCGTATACCGGTTTCCAGCCCTCCAACCCACAGGAGCGCCTCGAGCGCCAATGGGCTGGCCTGGTCGGCTTCATTGTCAGCCTGGGCAAGCCGTACTACTGGCAGGCCACGACGGCCAAGGAAAAGGAATTCTTCATTGCCAGCCTGGTCAAGATCTACCGCAAGTACACCGGCGGCCGGCTGCCCCAGCTCATCGGCTTCCCCCAGCACGAGCTCGACGTGCTCGTCGGCCCCGGCTCCGGGCCACAGTTGCAGCCGGCGTCCGTGTCTCAGTCGGCCGGCTCGAGAGGCGGTTCGGGCACACTGGCCCAGAACGGCACGCCCCCGCCGCCGCCGCTCATCAGACCGCCATCCAGCCACGGCCAGCGTCCTCCGACCAGGAGCGCTCTCCGGCCCGACACTGCCGAGAGCGACAGGCCATTTACGCGCGACGAGCACCGCCCACGGCCGCTCCAGGGCCCACGCCGGCCCTCGGCCGAGAACCTGCCCTCGCCACGTCTGCGGCCGCCAGTACTTGCATCTCCGCTGCCACGCCCAGACGACCAACGCAGCCGGCCTTTCGGCGCCAATCGACAGCCTTCCGCCCAGGAGCTCTACGCGCCCCGTACGCCATCCAGGCCCGATGAAGCTCTGCCGGCCCAAGTGCCGCCTCCGCTCTTTTCCAGCCCGAAATCAGCCCGGCCTTCGTCTTCCCAGCAGCCAGAGAGACGCATCGACACAGCGCCAGCAGCACGGCTGAATGGTCCTGGTCCTGGCCCTGGTTCTCGATCTGGTTCTGGCCCTGGTTCTGGCTCTGGTTCTGGCCCTGGTTCTGGCTCTGGCTCCGGCACCGGCACTGGCTCCGGCACTGGCTCCGGCACCGGCCCCGGCCCCGGCCCCGGCCCCGGCCCCGTTGCTGCTGCTCTGGCCACCCTTGAGCCGTCAAGGCGTATCGTGCCTTCCAAGAGCACCGAGTCGGTCGCACACGGCCCGGACAGTGGCCCTTCGACCCCCGGCACCACTTATTCTGATCTACACCCCATAGAGCCTGCTCCTCCAGTGCCCAAGGCACCCGAGCAAGATGTGCCTGAACGCCGACGGCCGCCTCTGGCTGATCAACAGACCTCGTCCGCTCCTTCCTACAACAGCCAAGTCATTGCACCAGCCAAAACTCCAGACTATGTCACCCCTCAGGGCACCCCAGGTCTTGCCCCCATCCAGAAAACCATCTCGGCCGAGTCTGTCAGGCCCCATATCCCAGGCCAATTCCCCCAGCCAACGCCCGGGTCAACAGGCACAGATGGCTATTTTGATAGCGCGTCTGTCAATCAGTCAATCGACTCAATGAAGGCCTTGGATAACAAGGCCAAATCGGACGCCGTCCCCGGCCCGGTCCAGAGTCCGAATGATGGAGAGACGGCCGAGGCGAAGAAGACTGGGGCTGAATTCCGGCCTGGCCTTGGTCCAATGATGAAGAAGAAATCAGCCAAGGAAATCGCTGCCCAGTTCCGAAAGGCGGCCATCGCGGCCACTGCCTTCCAGCCCAGACAGGGTGGTGCCGGCGCTCGCTTGAGGGCGATGCAGGATAAGCAGTCAGACGAGCCTGATGGTATCACCAGCGTCGTTCCCGCTCCGCTCCTGCGTGGACTCTCGGCTGATGCGGCCCCCCCTGTCAGCCCAGTCTCCGACAAGGAGAGACCCAGCACGCCTCTGGCTAACTCCATCCTCCCCAAAATTCAGCTCCTGCACACTGCAACTGAAGACAGTCTGAGCAGCACCAACGCCAAGCCCGTCACCGACGATAAGCCCGTCACTTTTGCCGAACCCCTTCAGCCAGCTGAGCCCTCACGGCCCGTCGAGCTCGAGCCGGGTGTTGAGCTCCAGAAAGCGGCGGTGCCAGCCCAGTCGCTGGACCAAGCCAGGTCCGGTTCTCCTCAACGCAGGAAACGTCAGCGCCAAGAGCTGGAAGCAGACAAGTTCTGTTCTGCCTTGGGTCTTGACTCACGTGTCCTCGATGGCCGAGGACTCGATTTCAACGAACTCCTGACTGAGTTTGGCTGGGAGGGAAGACTCAAAGCGGGCCGCAAACTGGAGCATTTTGACAGCGACGTCCGCCGCGAGATTGGTCGCGCCCAAGCCACCGGATGGTTAGGTCATCTCGACCAACAGGAAAACAGGCTGCACGACCTGGCCAGGGCCTTTGACAAAACCATCGTTGAATGCGACGAGATGGACGGTCTCCTCACCCTCTACTCACATGAGCTCAACACGCTCCATGATGATATCGAATACATCGAAGCCCAGTCACAGGGTTTGCAAGTCTCGACCGCAAACCAGAAACTCCTCCTTGCCGAGCTCCAGAGCCTGCTCAAGACCCTGACCATCTCATCCTCCGACTTGGAAGCTCTTCGGCGAGCGCCTCTTGATGACAATGAAGGCATCGCCGCGATCGAGCGTGCCCTCATTCTGCTCCACCGCGCCATGCTCACCATCGATCCAGATATCCGGTCCAACCGCAAACGCCAGGAAGCCGCGTCCACCGCTGACAGGACCGGTGTCGGCATCTACGCCGACACCGACATCGGCCAAATGCGAGCTGTCCGCCAGAAGAAGGAGGCTTACCGTGAAGAGTCGCTGACTTTTGTTCGTCGCTTCAACCAGCACATCATCGCCTTGTTCAAATTGGCCGAGCAGCGGTCTAGCGAAGAACTCGCTCGAACCAGTGCTTCTGCCTTGGCCCTTTCGGCCCGCCTACCGGCACTCCAGGCCTCGAGAGTGGAGCTATGGGTCTATAGCCCCATGATGCTCTTCATTCGCGAAGTCAACTCTTATGAGTGGCAAACCTTGATCAGTAGTTATGAGATCAACATCAAGAGCACCTACCTAGACTACTTCCGAGACAACACCCTGGCTCAGAGGAAGAATGCCAGAAAGCCAACAGGCGAAGAGCTGGAAGCCTTGTTCACCCACCAAGACAAGGACGACACAGACAAGTCCCTCACATCCACTGCAGCTCGCAAGCTGACGGTGAAGCGTTCCAAGACCACCAAGCCCACCGGCCTTCGGCAACAGCTGGACCACCGCCGCGATGGCAAGCCCGACGCATCCGAAATCTTCGACCTCGTCCTCCAAGACCAGGCCAAACTCGTCTCTGAGGAGCAAAACTTTATCGTGCACCTGTTCCACCTCAGCTCGTCTGCCAGTGTCGATTTTGCCGACGAGGCCTCCAAACTGCCCGGCCAGCGTGCTGTGCCCAATCTCAATGCGCCCCTTGCCTACGATGCCGATCGTGACATGGCCAAGATCGTGCTACAGGCCGTCGAAGGCATCTTCCAATTCTGGCCATCTGATCTCCAAGCCTTGGTAGAGTGGGTCTTGAGAGCTGACCAGCTGCAGGCTGTCGGCGTCTTGTGTGCTCTGGAGCGTGCCCTCGCCACGTACGAAGACACCAACCAGGAATACATCACGCGCACATTGCGCCAAATCCATGACCGCGTCACCGGCCTCTTGCACAAGTTCGTCGACGACCAAGTCAGAGCGATCGAGGAAACCAAGGTCAAGGTCAAGAAGAGAAAAGGCGTCATCTCATTCATGCGCACCTTGCCCCTTTTCATCGCAGCGCTCGAGAACATGATGCCGCAAGAGTTGGGCCAGAAAGACTCGCTCGAAGTCCGCTTCATCTTGAACGATGTCTACGGCAAGATCCTCAAAGCCATGTGGGAGTCGCTCAATTTCATTGCCAAGGACAACCCTGCCTCTGGCTCAGGCCCGCAAAGCCATGCTCCCAATTCCGGTGGTCCCGAAGACAAAGAGGCCCTTAATTACCACATCCTCCTGATTGAGAATATGAATCACTTTATTGAGGAGGTCGATAGTCACGGCAACCTCGTGCTGGAGGAATGGGCCGAGAAGGCCGCCCACGGCCTGGACTCCCATCTCATGCAATACAGCGACGCCGTCATCCAGCGCCCTCTTGGCAAATGGCTTGACTTTGTCGAAAGCACCGAAGCGCTGATGAAGGTGAATGACTCGTCTTCTTATGCCACCATCGCCAGCAAGCCATCGCATTCACGCTCAGCCGCGAAGAAGGTCCTCGCCGCATACGACAGTAGAGAAGTGCGCAAGGGCGCCGACACGCTCAAGAAGAGGATCGAGAAGCACTTTGGAGATGCTGAGGATGCCGCTGCTGCAATAACAACAGCAACAACACCAACACCAACACCAACAACTACTACAACGACAACAACAACAACAACAAACAAGAGCTTGATGCAGAGAGTGCTCGATGAGTCCGGCACTCGGTATGCTCATGCGTGGGACCGCATGAAGACCATCATTGATAACGTGTACGAGGGAAGCTTGGAGATCGACTGGCGCAAGGATGAGATTGTCGCCATGTTCAAGCGGTGATTGATGACCGTCAACAACAATTGGCATCAATCATAACTGGCATTTTTCTTACTGGGCCGAGGTCTTCAACCATGTATTAAGTACAGTAGCAGGCACACTTTACTTTGATGCAGTGAGCGTTTGGTACAACCATCAATCTTGTATGTCACTGGTACCTATCAGACTGCGCGCGGTCATCGCCGCATGGAACTTGTTAGCACCATACGTAACAAGAGTACTTGGGACAATATCCATTTTACCATTACTAATAATGCATTGATCTCTCTGTATCACTAATAATTAAATATCGGCATTGGATTTGTCATAGACTGACTATCCATACCATACTCATAGCACACACCCCGTCCGCTGTCTGTCTTCCATCCCCTCCCTCTAACTCTCTCACTCAACCAGACCACCTAGCATAATGGGCCAAAAGATCAGGGTTGGCATCGTCGGCCTGTCTGTGTCCGAGGCGTCCTGGGGACAACTAGCCCACTTGCCACGACTATCCAAGTCGCCAAACTATGAAATCGTAGCACTGTGCAATTCATCCGTCGCCAACGCCGAGAAAGCAATCAAGGAATTCAACCTGCCGTCATCGACCAAGGCATATGACCGATACGAGGACCTGGCCAACGACCCCAACGTCGATCTCTACGTCGTCACCACCCGCGCCGACACGCACTACGACATTGCCCTGCACGGCCTTAAGGCCGGCAAGAACACATATGTCGAATGGCCGCTGGCCGCAACAACCCAGCAGGCCAAGGAACTAACCGAGCTCGCAAAACAGAAGCACGTCAAGACCATCGTCGGCCTGCAAGGCCGCGTGGCGCCCAGCATCAGGAAGCTCAAGGCCCTCGTCGACAGCGGCTACCTGGGCGACGTGCACTCGGTTAACTACCACGCCGCCATCAACGTGTGGCAGAATAACGCGGTCGGCGCCAAGTACCACTACTTCCTCGACCGCAAAGTAGGCGCCAACCTGCTCACCATCTACGGCGGCCACATCCTCGACACCATCTTCTACGCCCTCGGCGAGCTCAAGCCCGCCGCCTACACGCCGCTGCTGGCCAATCTCCGGCCCCGCATGCACCGCACCAACGACGACGGCTCCTTGTCCCACTCCCTGTTCGACAAGGACACCCCCGACCAGATCCTGCTACACGGCCGCCTCGATCGCAACCCACCCGCCGTTGTCAGCGTGCACATCCGCGCCGGCGACCGCTTCATCGGCCAGCCCGGCGCTGTCTGGCGCATTTACGGCACCAAGGGCGAGTTGGCCATCGAGTTCGCCAGCGCCGGCCCGCAGATTAGCGCGCCTACGTCCTTTCGCTTTTCCAACGCCGCCACCGGCAAGGTCGAGGACGAGTTTGAGATCGATGACGGTGGTGACGAGTGGACCCAGCTTCCTGTGCAGGGCCAGAATATCGGCCGCTTGTACGAGGCCTTTGCCCAGGGAGGGGGCGACTATGCTGATTTCGAGCTTGCCTTGCGCAGACATCAGTTGCTCGATGACTTTTGGGCCGCTGGCTTTTAATATTACCCGTATGTTAAGGCAGTGGGGAGCATTAATTAGTTAGGAGGAAGTTTAGAGCGGCGCGCTAGAGAATATTAATAGAATAAACATCCTCTCAGAAAACGGCCCTATGGCCCTGTCAATCATGCCACCATCACCCGAATATCTTGAGCAGCCACCAAGGAATCCGGAGCATATAAATGCATCGTAAGTCATAATACCACTCTTGGTAAGGGCAGTGATTAACCTTGTAAGGGGAAAGTGACGTCATCATATGTGTGCAGCATGATTGCATCTACAACAGACAAGCCGACTTTTCCTTCAGTACCTCCTTAGCTTGCTTATACTCCCGGCCGTCTTCATCAACGACACATTCCTCGAGGCGCTGGTCCTACTTCAATATCCCACGCTCAATGGCACCGGTTTCTCTCTCACGAATAACTGCCAGGAATACTCGTAGACACGTGTCCGATCGTCCAGTCCTTCCGGCCAATGAACACCGATGGGAAGTGGGAACGCTCAATGCTCACAGCCAATCAAAGCCTTCCTTGGCACCAGGCTCCTGCCACTCAGGTAGGTGTGAACTTCTCATGAACTTGCCCGTCTCTCGCCCCTAGACTCATCACTCTCCAGACAGCAGTCTCGTTTCGTCAATCCGCAAGCAGCAACTCGCCCAATTCGTCGAGATTCAGAACATAGACCAATAGTCTTACAGACAGTGCGATTAGCGTGTTAAGCAGAACTGACCCGCAAGTATTAATTAGGGACGGAATGTTCACATATTCATATAGTGTATATCAGACCGCGTCGAGGTCATCCCTTGATGCGAATAGTATGAGAGCACATTCACTTCTATATTGCCTACCTCAAAACTCTCAACAGCATAGAGTGTAAGTCGGAAGTAAGGCCCAAAGAGAGGGCTTGCCATTTGCAGATTCTGGGCCGAGGTCTGAGCCCAATGACTGGCTTCGTGATGACGCCAATGGTGTTCACATACACAGAGTCGACATGAAACATCTGAGCTGGATCTACATCTGGACTCGAAACAATGAAGGCCCAAACCCTGATCTTTGTGGCTGAATTACTTCTCGGCACAGCTGCAGCCACGCAACAGTGTCTGGGTGAGTGCCAACAGTCTGCGCTAGCATTCGCGTACCAGGTACATCCTTGACCTTGTCCCAATGACAGAGACAAAAGGTTGACTGTGCTCTTTCAGTATGGCTACCCACTCTACGCCTATGGTCTCTTGGCGCACGGCCTCCCCACAGGAGAAGCAAACAAGGTGTTTGTTTCTCCCATTCTCTTAACGGCTGCGAGCACATCCGTGGTGCGACCAAATGTCGACACACTCTACGCCTTGATTCTATATGACCTGTCGAAAGCCGACCTCGAGTTTACGGTCCCAGATGTTGACAGCGACCGGTTTTGGGTATTTCCGTTTTATGATTTGTGAGTGTTGCTACACAGCAATTACGAATGTAAGTCTGATGCAGCGCCGTCAGATATGGTAATAATTTTGCCAGCATATGTAGCATCTACGGGTACAAACCAGGGAAGTACCTGCTTCGTCCGGCCCAAGACGATGTTGGAGTCCAGACCCAGGACATCGCGGACGGCTACCTAGCCTATGTCAACTCACCCACTCCGTACGGATTCTCGATCGTGCGTATCTTGGTCAGGGACGGCAGCACCGATCTTGAATATGTCAGAGAGCTCGAGAACAACATCACTCTGGCCTCAGTCAAGGGGACACGTGGAACCAATATTCCCGCCTTCGACTTGGACCTCTTTGCCAGCGTCATCCACAACTCCAGTCTCTCGAATGCGGAGCAAGTCCTGCAGCTTACCGCCGCTTTTGCTCCGTACAACCTTCCGGAGGTGCAGAGTGATCAGTCCTGGGTAAACAGAACGCTTGAGCATGCGGGAATAAGAGGCCAGACTTTCACACAGCCCAAAGGCACCAACCTAACAGCGGCAGCCACTACGGCAAATGCCTCATCCAACAACTTTTTCTTGATTGCTGGTATGTCGATCAACCTCGGGCACAATTGGACTCAGGTGGCACCGCAGGCCATTGGCGACTATGGTTCTTACTATAATGCCCGCCAAGCAATCGCTATGCAAGCCTACGCGGCCCTGACAGCGGACATTGCGATCTATCCGAGCTATGGTGCGGAGTTAGGTTTGGGCTTGACGTTTCCGCAAGGACCCAAGCAGGCATACTTGGTCACCTTTTCGGGAAAACCCGTGCTGGAGCCGACCGGCTTCTGGAGCCTGACAGTCTACAATGCTGACCTCTATCTCGTCCCCAACGAGCTGAACCGCTATGCGCTCAATGATCGGTCCAACCTGACTTATCCAGACGGCTGCCTTGTGTACGGAAATGCAAGCAGCAACGGCGAGTTTCAGATCCTGTTGCAATCGAGCGATGTTCCACCTCCTAAGAACTGGACGAACAACTGGCTCCCTACTCCGGCCGGGGGTGGGAGGTTTTATGACAATTGTATGTTTCGTGCTGTGCTGATCTACAGTATTAGCGCATAACGCTTTTCGAGAATGCTGACAAGCGTGGATAGTGCGTTTCTACGGTGCGGCCCCCGCCATAACGAACGGGTCCTACGTCTATCCGACAGTGACGTTGATCGATGCCATCACGACATGATGTCGCTGGACGTGATAAGGGAAGATGGCTGAAGTTCATCGCGCAAGCTGGGTGTGTTGTCACCCACTCCCAGGTCCCTCACAGGTACCTTGCTCTCGAGCACGTGGGCGCCATTTCGTCGGATGTGTCTATGGACCACCTCCATATGAACGGCCCTATCCCTACTGGTGCCTGATAACCCAAGTGCCTGATAAACCCTAAATGCCAATACGCTCTGCCAAAACATGCTTAATAAATAGCACCACCTTTTTTGACCGTGCAACAGCAGCCATGTACAAAGTATGCCTTCAACATCAACGTTGCGCACCTGTAGTGCATGACTGGTATCAGTGTACGGACTCAAAAGATGTGGCTTAACTACACCAATGATTTCCTCGCCTTGGTCATGGGAATCGTGGGGAGTACCCATAGTTTCATCCAAGGCTCGGCCTCGAGCTCAGTGTAGAACAGTGTTCGCCCACTAAGATGAAACTATATCCTGAACGGGTTTTCCGCTCACCTGTCTTGGAGCGATGATGGCGGGAGACGAATCCCATGCGAGTCCCGTCCAGAATCAGCTAGGCATCATTGGCTCCGCTGGCTGGAGTGATTTTTCGCGACTGCATGCACGAAAAGCAGCCGCCATTGGTCTGGCGAGCTCCCGACGCTGGCTAGCTCGCACCTACGATATCGCACGCCGGGTCAGTAGTTTTGCTCAACCCGCCCACCGATCAAGGTACCCTGCTTGACAGCAACACGGCCGAGGAGCCACGCTGGCTTGTGAGGCATTAACAGAAAGGAGGCGGAGGCGGCGCGAGAGATAATCAGGGCATGGCCCGAGAAATTCCGAGCAGTGGTGTGGCAGCCACAGTTCAGCAATACCAATGCTGTGATTGGCTGACGGCGTCGCTGGCAGCCACTCCGCGCGCAACAGGCGGTCTCCCTTGTGCCGTCATCGAAGTGCCACTGCTCCGATTTTCTTTCCTCAAATCTGTCTCGTATAGTCAATTCGATTTTCCACACATCACCACACACCCTTGTGTATCTCCCTAACACGCTCCTTGAGCTTCGCATCCCTTTGTTTTCATCCTCTATCACTACCCAATTGTCAAAATGGGCAAGGACGCCTCATTCGCCCCTGGTATGCAACCCCGTTCCTTCCCGTGCATGTCAACAGCTTCGCCGCAGCTCCGAATCAGTGGGCAGGAGCAGGATATACTGGCGCAGAGGTCACAGATAGTGGGAGATGGATGTAGAGCAGTTAAGAACACACACAGCAACAAGACAACGGTACCGGTACTGGCTGTGGCGTTCCTGAAGCTGCTGCTGAGGTCGATGTGGCGTTGTGCCAACATACCTGTGCTCCCTAAGCAGCTGGTCTTAGTTCCAAGCAGTATCAGATGACACTGCGCTCAGGATTTCCCTAGGCCAGCCAGCCGCTCAGTCATTGCTGGCGTACACGTGATTTTAGCGATGAGGGCAGCCGACAGGAGCGGGAAGCAGCACCCAACGGAGCTGTATTCAATGTGCCAAGACCATGTACTGATAACAATGATTCTACAGGTGATGCTAAGAAGGGCGCCAATCTTTTCAAGGTGAGTTTGCCCTTGCTATACGCCGAACTTAGACCATGTATTGACGCGTGCAGACTCGATGCCTGCAGTGCCACTCGGTCGTCGAGGCTGAGGGCAACAAGATCGGTCCTAACCTGCACGGTCTGTTTGGACGCAAAACAGGCTCGGTCGAAGGCTACTCCTACACTGATGCCAACAAGCAGAAGGGTATCACGTGGGAAGCGGACACGCTGGTAGGCCACAGTGGCCGTTCGCAGATGCAGAGAGTATGTGCACTAACTTGGGCTTGTGCTAGTTTGAATATCTCGAGAATCCCAAGAAATATATTCCCGGCACCAAGATGGCTTTCGGTGGTCTGAAGAAGGGCAAGGACCGGTATGTGGCTGGCCAGTCTGGCGAGAGCGAGATGTGCTAATGAGTTGGGCAGAAACGACTTGATTACCTACCTCAAGGAGAGTACCAAATGAACGGGCTGATCGCGGACCCGACGTCCCAGTCCAGGTGGATGTGGACGGCGTTGTCGGACTCGTTGATTGCCGCGTCTTTTGTCAGTGCTACTGTACGACTTTCTCCTGTCTACCACGACCCCAGCCATTCTGTCATCACCGTGGACGTGGATCCGGTCATCATGGCAATCGTCGGATTGGAATTGCGTCAGAGCCTGCCGGACGGTGCCGCAAAATGGCATGCGCGCCAGTGTTGCTGTGTATATAAAGTTTTTGCTTGGTGTTGAAATGAGTGCGCTCAAGGAAGGTGCAGAGCGACCATCGAAGCCAGCAATAGGATAGATACTTCTCTCTGCTCTGCGCCGTTCATCGCGTTATCGTCATCCCAGTCATCCGAGTCATCGGATCACCGAACCATTGAGTCTTCTGAATCAGCAGGAGGTGCCCTGGAAAGCGTCGGCCCCACGGCGCCGGGGAGAGCTTGGTGTATCGCGCACATGATTGGTCACGACGCGGTGAGGCTGTTCCAACCAGGCACCAGACACGTCGCCCACCACTCAGGGCTTGAGCCATCCCAACCTCTCGCTTTTCCTGCAACAAGGCCAATGGCCAGAGCATCACTACTGCATGGCCCTGACTCGATAATGCAGTAATGGTGGACTGCGGTATTGACATCGGTCCTAGACACTTGACTACGTGCTGGACGTTGACTGTCAACGTAACTTGACTAAGCGTATTCTGTCTGAGTAACCCCATCATCACCACGCTGACCAGCATTGGAATTGACTCAAGAGTGACGACCTGTTCGGCGGCCCATCCAGTGTGGCCTGTTCTGCGACCTGTCTTGCCCTGCCCCTCGCCCCCTCCCTGCCTGCTTTCTTGTCTTACCCTCCTGTCTGTTTGTTTCATGGTGGCCCATTCATTATTCATCATAGCTATCTATATCCATATCTGACGACATTCCTCCAAAACACCAGCCGTGTCAGACATGGCCCTCGCGGCCTCGCCCGACCTGGCCTTTTCCGACCACCAGTCCCTAGATGCCACCCTTAGCGACTACGAAGAACAAGAACGCCACTTTCCCGATTTGCCCTCGCAGCACTCGGGTTTCCGCTCCGCCAATGAGTCCGATGTTGATGCCGCGTCGAATGGCAGCAGTGCGCCATGGTCGCCGCCTGGGTTTAGTGTGAGGCAACAACATCAGCACTCGCATCAGCATCAGCATCAGCACCCGCATCAGCATCAGCATCAGCGTCAGCATCAGCATCAGCATCTGGCCCTGCATCCCAGTCATCGAGCTGCTGCCGGTGCGGCCGCTGCCAGTGGATGGTTCAGCCAAGACCCCTATGGCAGATTTACCTCGCGCTGCTCATCGCCCTCGCGGTCGAGACAGACTAGTCCGGAGTACGAGGACGCTGATGAAGGGGACCACGATGTCACGATCCCGGCCAGTATCCCCCTACCCGTGGGTGCCGATTCGCCGGTCAAGGAGCGGTCGCCCGAGCCTGAAGTACGGCCGGCAGCGATGCCCCTACAGCCTGACGGAGGCGATGATATCCATAACTGTATGTGACGAGTGGCCCAAATTGGCTTAGGTGGCCGTGCTGACCGTGTCGCCCGTAGACATTCGTTTTGCCCTCCGCGCCGAAGTGCAGCACCGCGAGCCCTTTGTAGCCCTGGTCTCCTTCCTCCGCGCCAAGTTCGATGCACTCACAGCGACCAAGTCGACGACCTGTTTCTCCATTCTCATGTTCCTTCTCTCACTCACCTTCACCCGTGTTCTCCTCGCCCCGCCCACGCCGCCACCGCTGCCGGATCTGGTCAAGCTGTCGACTTTGGCCAAGTCGTTTGAGCCCCTGATCTTTTACAGCGAGAACGGATACAGCCAGATCACGGCGCTGCAGGAAACCAGCGTCGCCGTCTGGGATCTAGGCGAGAGCGTGCGCAGCGCCAACATGACTTCGGCCCCGCTGATTGTCAAATCGCTCGACGACTTGTCGGACTCGCTCAAGACCCTCGGCCTCGAGCTGACCCGCTTCTTCGCCGACGTGGACGCCGACGTGGACTCGATCCTGATCGTCATGGACTGGGCTAAACGCGAGCTGCTCTCCCTAAGCTCGCCTGCCGCCACCTCCAGCGCCACGCTTGTCTTTGATGCCGTCCACTCGCTCCTCAACCGCGCCCCAGGCCTGCTCACCAATTCTCGCACCGGCGACCCCACCACGCTGGGGGACACGCTCACCCGTGTCCTTGGCGCCTCCTCGTCCCAACGCGCTCGAACAACGGTGACACGGACCTTTTACGAGTTCCTCAACGTGCTCGAAGAGAGCATCAACTCGGAGCTCACGCACAGCACGCTCCTCTTCACGCTCTTCGAAGCCATTGACCGACAATTCCTCAACCTGCAGCGCACCGTCGTGCGCGAAACCGACACGCAGGAGCGTCTCGAAGGCGAAATGCTCAGTAGCCTGTGGACGCGCGTCGTCGGCGCCGACCCAGGCGTACTGCGCAAGTACGAACGCAACAAGCAGCTCCTCGCCACCGTCCGCAGCCGCACTGTCTCCAACAAGCATCTCCTTGTCGAGCACCACGGCCGCCTGCAGACCCTCAAGGTTAACCTCGAGACGCTGCGTCGCAAGCTCGTGTCGCCGCTCATCAAGCGCAACGACAGCCTCACCCTAGGCGCCAACGGCTCGCATGGCGCCGGCGCCTTGGCCCTCCAGGGTCTGCTTGACGCTCAAGTCCAGGGCCTCGAGCGCACTTACGTCTACCTCCGAGATGTGCGGGAGAGCCAGAAGAGCAAGTTACTCGAAATGGTCTATGGTGCTAAAGCGAGCAAGAGCGGTAGTAGGTTGGTGATTACTGGTGGTGAAGATGGCGGTAGTGGTGGATTGGAGATTGGCACGCGGTGAACGGTGAACGACCTTGACTTTGACGCTCGTATGATGAAGATGAATTGAATAGACCTAGCACAGCAGGCCAAGGGAGGCCAATCCAAGCCAAGCCAAGCCAAGCCAAGCCAAGCCAAGGATAAGCCAAGGCCAAGCCAAGGCCAAGCCAAGGCCAAGGCCGACAACAGCCTACCATCCCCTCTTTCCATGTTCTGTCGCTGGAGAAAGAGGTGGGAAAGAAGGTGGCGGCTAATGGCTGATTGGTCAATGGCTTGGGAAGGAGCGATTGATGAGGTAGTGAGTGACTCACTACCTTGGTCAAGCGATGATGGAGACAAGACGAGACGATAACAGACGAGACGAAGCGACTACCGTATCTCATATGCTTTTCCATTGAGCGCAGAACTGTTTGTTATCTCCCCTACTTCTCAAAACACCGTCATGCAGTCAGCAGTTAGCAGTCAGCAGTCAGCAGCTTCCCCCTCGCCTAATTTTTCTAACTACCATTGGCATGGGCATCAATCTCACAGAAGGCGCGGAAGGTGACCAACTCATCGTCATTACCACTGCTGCCGCCATCATTCTCAAGCACCAACTCAGCCGTGGCACCGACAAAATACACCCATCCTTCCTTAATCTGCTCCTGCTTAGGCCCCACGCTGATAGTGCCAGAGCCGGAGGTGGCAAGGACAATGCTGGGCCCCGCAAGCGGCTCAAAAGTGACCTTGGCGCCGGCCCGCCTGAGCGCGGTGCGGACGACGGCGAACTCCTCGATGGGTGGGTCGTAGAGCAGCGCCGAGGACGCGGACGAGTAGGCAGCCGCGTTGAGCTTGGCGAACGGGTACTCGGTGGCGTGCAGCAGCTGCTGCTCCGGTGGGTTGTGGTCGTAGGTGAGGATGTCGACCAGCGTGTTGACGTCTTGGAATTTGGGCGTGAAGCCTGCGCGGATCACGTTGTCCGAGGATGCCATGCATTCGATGATGTCTCCCGAGATGTACGCGTGGATGTCGTCCGCTTTGAGGTACATGGCTTGGCCCGGCTGCAGTTTAACCACGTTCAGGAAGAAGAGGTTGAACAGCCCGATGTCCGACGGGAATTGCCGGTTGCATCGTGTTACGAGTTCGTTTAGTTCTTTGTCTGCTGCTTCTTCTTCTTCTGCTGCTGCTGCTGATGATGATGATGGAGAAGAAGCAACGCCCGCGTTGATCTTGTGCTCTGATGCCAGAGTGACGAGTTCGGCTGCTTTGGCTGCCACTACCGATTTGTCGGTCTTCATCAGGTGGGAAAAGGCCGCTTTCAGCGCCGGTTTGGTCTCCGCCGGCGATGTCGAGGACGCGACAGATTCGAGGTTCTTAGCCGCCTCTTCGCCAACAAGGTCGCGGAGGGGCGGAATGGTGTTGAGAAAGTGCACGATCTGAGGCAAAGGGCGGAATCCACAGAGGCCCTCAAATGGCGTGATGGCAATCGTCATCTCGGGCTTGTGGTTGTCGTCCGGGTAGTTCTTGGGGTCCTGGGCGTGCAGCTTCTCGGCCAGCTTCTTGTTGGGGTGTGCCTGGATGGAGAGTGCCTTGTTGATGGACAGAACCTTGAACAGGAAAGGCAGTTTGGCCTTGTACTTGGCCGTAATGTCGTGGCCCATCAGCCCCGGGTTGTCGGCCACGAGGTCGAGCAGAGTGCGGCCTGTAGTGACATCTTTAGACGGGAGCGACGGGTGAGTGCCCATCCAAAGCTGGACACATTCATGGTCAGATTGAGGGTTTGTGTCACAGAATGAATTTTTTTTTTGTTTCATCACCCACCTCGGCATATGGCTTATCCTGCTGAATAGAGAAGCTATCAGAAGGTGTAGCCGCAGCATACTTGGCCGCTGCTGAAGTGCTGCCTATCTTTCCTGCAAGACGATCAGCAAAACCGAACCTTCAGACTACGATGTAATCAGCCCCCCGAGCTATACGTGCCCCAATCATAGCTGTTGCATCCTAGATGACACCGTCAGATCCATGCATGCCTGCAATACTAACACCTTCCACTTTCTCGGCCTTGGCTTACCACACTGAAGACGAATTAACGGGACTTGCAGCACCATCTTGTCGACGACACTCGCTGGAATTGGGAAGTACTGAATGAGCTCAAAGTCAACAAGGAAGTGCGATGAATGACAAAATTGGAGTTCTCTGTGAGACAGCCCAGACAGACCGCTTTTTGTGGATTTTCAAATGCATCGAGCAACTTTGCTAATTACACGTGTTGTATCATATGGTATCCGCCTCGCGGATAAATTTCCCCTTCGATATGAGGGTGCATCACACCATGCCGCTTTGGGCTCTAGAGCAAATGTGATGTCTTCATCAGCACGTGTACAATATGGTAGTATTACTTTGGTATTCGCCCAGGGGAGTTTCAACCTTTTAGTTTGACTTGAGTATTAAATGGAACCAGCCTCATTGTTGAGATCTGAAGGGAATATATGAAACCGCCCAACTAGCAGAGTTGAGAGCAAGCCAGCAAGTAGGCGAACGGGGCAATTTGGACTACTACAGTACAGTACACCGTGAATCCAGGAGATAAGATCATCTCATACGAGGACCCCATACACCACGATAGAAAGGGCAAACTAAAAAGGTGAGTGGCGTATACAATAGCGACCATGTCTGGACGACCGCGGAATCGAGGCTTGCCGGGTCGAGACGGATCCAAGGACAGCGATGTGGAAGCGGATCTCCTGGCTAGGATTGTCGAAGGACTCAAGCAGGCACAAAAACTGAATGACGACTCGCGACGGGTTGGCGGGGAAATCATGGCACTGGAAGAGGAGATTCGGACTGTGGGACGTATGTATTGACGATAAATCTGACTGAGAACGTATACGAGCGAAGGCTGAGGCATGAAGCAGATTCGACACTAGAGCAACATAAGCGACTGGATGACCTCTACAGGACACAGATGAGGCTGGCCGAGTCGGAAAAGAAGACGGTCGACGAGCAAGACATTGTCAACAACATTGCGATCCTTAAAACACTGCAGACGTCTGACGAGCCGGCACCGAGGAACGGGGCGGCAAAGGCACGCAAGGGCGGTCAACGGCTGCCAATCATCGAGCCTGAGGTGGTTGAATCGACCGGCCGCGGCCACAGCCCGAGCGAGGCACGCAACGAGCTGATGAAACGGGTCAAGAGCACCTCGCAACGGAGCTCAAGCGTGGCCAGTCAGACTCGGGCAACGGTCAAGGAGGAGTCGGCGGATGGGAAGCTGGCAACACCAGCGGGTACGACGCCGCAGCTCGCAGTGGGCGTCGAGGTCTTCTACAAGTTCCCCAAAGGCAGCAAGGAGGTCGAGGGTGAAGGCATCCACGGCATCATTAAGAAGGTGTGGCACGACAAGAAGCCGTACGTATTAGACCAGAAAAAGGAGTTGGCCTTCCTCGCCCTACTGACGGTTTCACAGTGTGCAATACGATGTGCAAGACCCCGAAGCTGATCCGGCGGGCAAGCAGACGGTGCGGCGAGCCATGGCGCGAGAGCTCGTTCCCATCCCGACCAACGCAGCTAATCTGCCCATTTTCGTGACTGGGTCCAGGGTGTACGCAAAGTACCCCGAGACCGACACGTTCTACAATGCCGAAGTGCGCCTCTTTTCCAAGGGCGTGTACACATTGATGTTTGAAGGCGAGGAAGACAACCGCGAGCTGACGGTCGACAAGCGATTTGTGTTGGATTCACGGCCGAGGTAGAATTGGTTAATCATGATATATATCCATATGTCTACATGAGTGTTGGGATACTGCAGCGACAGTATCATGGAGGTGCGGGTCCTGGAGCCTAAGAGAATTCGGGAGAAGAAAAAGGCGGGCGTTGATTTGTGAGCGCGGGGGCGATGACCGAGGCCATTCCGCCCGAGAGCGGAACGTGCAAAGTGCAAACATAAGGAAGGAACGCATCACTTACGAAGTGTGCACAGTAGTAGAAAGAGTTTCCCGTTGCTTCTGCTTTCCCTAACTGGTAACACTCACCAACGGGAAAGAGCGATCCTCCCCTCCGTTCGACCTCGCCCTCGCCCTTGCCAGATGCCATGGCACGGCAGCCCAAGTTGCCCTCGCACGCCTCGCCAGTGTTTACGCCTATCGCGCGGCCTCTGAGGTACGAGTGGTCAGACCTGTCGGACTCGACTGCGTCTCTATCTCAGCCTCATACTCCCGGCGTACCCGGCGATCTGTTGTCGCCGGTGCCGACACCGCCCGCCACACCCGGAACCAGTACGCCGTCGTCACACCTTCAAGCTGAGCCCAAGTCGGTGCCGGTAGATACTGCGGCGGAAGATGCGGCCAGCACGGTCAAGAGACCGAAACTGGTGAGCAAGCTACCCGTCGTCGAGTGCGTGGTACGGGCGCGCATCCCGACGACAAGCGGGACAGAGATGTGGCTACACCTGTACCAGAACGACTCGGATAACAAGGAGCATCTGGCCATCGTGTTCGGCAACAATATTCGATCACGCAGCCTGGATGCCGAGAAAGCCGGCGAGACCGAGATGGACCGCATGATTAGAGGCGCCTATGTTGGCCGGTTGACGCCGGGCAGGACGAGCAGTCGGATTGATCCGGTCGCACGACGGAGTAAGGGCCGGATACGGGCCAGCAGTGCACTGAGACATGTCGAAACAGCTGAGGCGGCCGAGGCGGTAGCAGAGGATGCTGTTGCGGAAGTCAAGACCGGCGTAGAGCAAAGCTTGCACGAGCACAGGCCGGATGAGTTCGACCAGGTCGACCAGGTCGACCAGGTCGACGAGCCGAGCTTGCAGAACGTGAAGCCGCCGCTGGTCAGGATCCACTCGGAATGCTACACCGGCGAGACGGCGTGGTCGGCACGGTGCGACTGCGGCGAACAGCTGGACGAAGCCGCCCGCCTGATGTCGCTGCCTTCCTCCACTGGCGGCGTTATCGTCTACCTCCGGCAGGAAGGCCGTGGCATTGGCCTGGCCTCGAAGCTCAAGGCCTACAATCTGCAGGATCTGGGCAACGACACGGTCGAAGCCAACCTGCTGCTACGCCACCCGGCCGACGCACGCACCTATGGCCTTGCCACCGCCATCCTGTGCGATCTCGGTCTCGGCACCGACGCCGACAAGGACAAGCCCGAGCAGGCCCACGGCATCCGGCTGCTAACCAATAACCCTGACAAGGTTCGCGCTGTCGAGGGCCCCGCCAAGGAAGTCCGAGTCAAAGAACGAGTGGCTATGGTGCCGATCGCGTGGCGCACCGGCGGCATCAAGGGCGTCCGCGGCGTCGAGATTGAGAGGTACCTCGACACCAAGATCCGACAGATGGGCCATATGATACACGATTGAGTGAGTAATCCGATGGCACGAGAGTATATAAATCCGATATCAGACCGACGGCAGATTGTAGAGCCCTGCAGGCAAATGCAGTACCGGTATACAGCGATGATGATGCAGACCATACAGGCTGTCCTCTCCCTCTTTCCTTATTTCCTTCGTTCCTACCGTCTCTACATATTTGCCATTGCCAAATTAATGTGATTGCTGCTGACGTCATTGAATCAGCCCCGAGTGACACAATCCAACCAGATGAGAAGAGAGAGAGTGTGTGTGTGTGTGACAGAGAGAGAGTGTGTGTGTGTGGCTAAGAGAGTTCCGGAATTGTTAAGCATCGGTTCTCTCCCCTCTCTGCCCTCTTCTCTCGCCCGGCCCCCCCCGCGGCTACTCGGCATCAATCAGATCGCCCCCCTCATTGTCGCGCGTGTCCTTGGTGCTCTGCCTTCTCTTGCTTGGTTTCCTGGCATAAAACTCATCCAGCAGTTTGGGGCTGATGCGGTTGAGCAGCTCCTTGGGGAAGATTCGCAGCAGGGTCCAGCCCAAATCCAGTGTGTCAAAGATGGTGCGCTTGTCATAGGGCGACTGCGAGATGAACTGCCTTTCGAACTTGTCGAGGAACTCTAGCGACAGCTTGTCTTCGGCCGATAGGGCTTCTTCACCTACAACAGCTTTCATGGCTGCAGCGTCACGACCGATGGCGTACTTGGCGTACAGCTGGTTGGAGACGTCGCCGTGGTCCTTGCGCGTCAATCCCTCTCCGATAGCAGACTTCATCAAACGCGAGAGCGAGGGCAGCACGTTGATGGGCGGATAGATACCCTTGTTGTACAGCTGTCGATCGACGAAGATCTGGCCCTCAGTAATGTAGCCCGTCAGATCGGGAATAGGATGCGTGATGTCATCGTTGGGCATGGTCAGAATCGGGATCTGCGTGATAGATCCATTGCGTCCTTCGACACGGCCTGCTCGCTCGTAGATGGTCGACAAATCAGTGTACATGTAACCCGGATAACCACGACGGCCAGGCACTTCTTCCCGGGCTGCTGACACTTCTCGCAGCGCATCACAGTAGGCTGACAAATCAGTTAGGATGACTAGGACATGCTTTTCGAGCTGGTAGGCATAGTATTCCGCCGTGGTTAGGGCCAGACGCGGCGTGATGATGCGTTCGATCGTGGGGTCGTTGGCCAAGTTCAAGAAGAGCGTGACCCGTTCCATGGAGCCGTTCTCCTCAAAGTCACGTGTGAAAAACCGTGCCGTCTCCATGTTAACACCCATGGCAGCAAAGACAATCGAGAAGTTCTCCTCGTGACCGTCGTGGACGTCTTTGGTGGGCCGCTTGACCAGACCAGCCTGCCGACATATCTGGGCCGCGATTTCGTTGTGGGGAAGACCAGATGACGAGAAGATGGGGATTTTCTGGCCGCGAGCCACTGAATTCATCCCGTCGATGGCTGAGATGCCAGTGGAGATCATTTCTTCAGGGTACACCTGAATCGGGGTCAGCAAGATGCCATCTGCCTGCTGGAAAAGGTTGCAGCCAACGTACTCGAGCGTATGGGTTGATAGGACTGCCGTTGATGTCGAGATAGTCCTCTGCCAGTACCCTGGGGCCTTTATCAATGGCTCGACCCGATCCGTCGAATATACGGCCCAGCATGTCTTCGGACACACCGATCTTGAGGTTGTGGCCCGTGAACTCGACCTTGGTCTGTCCGCTGTGTCAGCTTTGTCGTCTGTACAGGGGGTGGCATAGGGGCGTTGGCGCTCTGCCCACCTTCTTGACGTCGATGCCAGTCGTGCCCTCGAACACCTGGACGATGGCTCTGTTGCCTACACAGGCACCGCATCAGCTTCACCGTCGTTCTGTGAGCTGCCTTGGGGAAGCCTCGGTTAAGCCTCGGTTCGCTCACCTCTTGCCTCGAGCACTTGGCCTGATCGCTCTGTGCCATCTGGCAGCGTCAAGCTGACAATCTCATTGAACCGAGGAAATTTGACCTGTAGTCACTGTTATCAGTACTGCGTGCACGGACGCTCTGGGGGCGCCAATCACGCACATTATCAAGGATGACTAGGGGCCCGTTGACGCCGCCAATGGTGTTGTACTTCAGTCTGGGCTTGACGGAACTCAGGCGCGGGTCGTCGATCGAAGGCGCCATGGCGGAGAGGGGAAGGGGAGGGGGAGGGGGAGGTCAAGGTCGATGGCCTCGCTGAAGAGCGGTGAGAAGAGCAAGCAGTAACAGGTGAAGCTTCGAAGAGAAGAGCTCAGCCACCAGAGATGACAGGCCTCACTATTGTGTCGGATTCTAATAAGCACCAGCAAACGCCGCCTCTGCTGGAGCTGTTTTGGACGAGGCTGTGAGCATTGGAGCTAAGCTATTGGCGCCAAGCAGGCCCCACCGAGCCAATGGGAAGGCGCGCGTCATCGCTGTGCGGGTTGTTCCTGCATTTTACCATATTCTGCGTCCATCGTGCTCTACCCCATGTTTTCCACTATTGTAATATTTCCGCCGGCGTGCTTTGGTGGTAATTACTTATCCTCTGTCTCGTTCTTATCTTCATCTTTATCGCCCTCTCGTTGTGTAATTTCTGTGCTGGCCCAATCTCGAGTTCAGTTCCTGTGGCCAGTGCCCAGACCAGTATCCCTTACTCGCAACGCCACTATTTCGGCGCCGTGTGCATGACAAGCCCGTGGCTGGTATTAGTTATTGGACCAAGAAGGCCCAGTTAGCCTGCGGTAGGTCCAACATGCCTTGAACGCCTTCTTGCGGGAGATTTTTACATTAATTGGACTTTGGACCATCGATTGCGCCTCTTATGAGAGACTCTCCAACATCTCGACCTCTGAGACATACCTGGACATGTCTTCATTTGGGAATCCATCTTGCTAATGAATTCTATCTCGCGTTCGGACACGCCATCGCGGTGCTTAGGATCCATCACCATCAGCCTTGGATGTGGTCATCGGAGTCTCGACGTAGAATCAATAATAGTATGGTAGGCGTGGACCTAGTCCTAGCTCTGCAAAATTGGACTAGGATAGACTAGACAAAGTCATAGTATGTGCTCCCATGATTTCTTGGCCAGGAAATACATGACGTCTCACTCGATGACGCCTCACTCGATGACGCTAAGCATCATCTTACCCACCTTTGTGCGTGGTGCAGAGAGTTGGCAGAGTGATGAGAAGGCCGCTAACAGGTTGGGCACGCTCTCCATGTAACGCTCCACTATCTACAGACAGCATTCTAACGAGGTTGGGGAGCACCATACTGCCTGTCCGGCTTAAAGGCACCGGCCAGGTCTCGCTCAACTTGTTGATCACCGCATCGACGGTGGGCATGTTAGAGCTGCACAGCCACCTTGTTGGCACGGTGTACACGACATCCGAATGTGCTGGGAGTAACTTACCGTACGCGCTATATCAGTTGGCTTCACCCCATCGTTTGCAGATCTTGCGGCAAACTGGATGTTGTATCATAGTAGGATACGCTAAGTCTGCTCGGTGTGAGGGTGTCGCTTACACCAATCCCATTGGCGGCGGGAGCTCTTACTTAGCGTGCATCCTGGCAGTCAACTGACCTATAAACGAACTCCCCTGAGCACCACATCGCAGGCTATCTGGCTCTAACTTGGGGCACCAAAAAGGCTTTCAATAGTTTGAACGCTGCTTGAAGTCTGTCCCATGCCACACAGTACCCTTTTTCTGCTGTCGATAGATCTGCATATATTTCAAGCCACGCTTAGGCCTCCACAGCCTCCACCTCGTGTTTCGATACTACACACTTCGCCTGAGTTGTATAGAGAGCGCAATAGTTTCAAACTCTCGATTCGACGAAGCGACCAAATCAGTGACAATGTAGCAGCTGATAAGAGTGACAAATGTAGGGTACTTCTGATACATAATTGACACACGCACCCAGATATTTAGCCATTTCAAACCAATAATGTAAGTGCTGCTTCTCCATCTAACGAGCAACCAAGCTTGCTCCAACAGAAGTGGTATAGTTTACAACCTGAATTCCAATGTGCATGAATTGTATCTTTTCAAAAGAGTGGGCATCTAACAGTATCCATCTTCCTACTCGAAAAAGCGTTACGATGCCAAGAAATAAGGATCGTCTGTATATCGCTCTTTATGCTCGAGCAGGGGCCCCTACTATGCAGGCTAAAGAAGACAGGTATGCTCTTCAATCCCCTGTTCCCTGTGCTGGCCGCTCTAATACGAGGTCATGATTATTGATATGGTGCCGGCTTAGTTATCATTGGTCGTTCATAGTCGGACCGAAAATCGAGGATACAAGGGCACAGGGCATGCGATATCATGCCAAAGAGAGGCCACGACTAGGAGGCTCCGAATGGTTCTTCGAAGAGCGTCAATGCTCTCTCGTCCCAACAAGCATGCTGCTTATCCGCATCATGATCGCCAAAGTCGAAGATAACGATAGTCTTTGTGCCACGCTGCGCCACACCCCAATCAAACAAGGTCAGCCAGGCTGGAACTGTGTCTCCTGGGTTAAAGAGGCACTGGAAAGTCTCGACGCAAACCAGACGGCTCTGGGTACCAGAGTAACTGCCTGGGAAACGGTGCGCAATGAAGCCATGGCATACTGCCAGAGGAAGAGAGATCAACATCGCTTCGACGGCCAGGGAGATTTCGACATGAGCAAGGTTCCAACTTTTGACCTGATCGAAGGCAAGGAGACGACACAATGAGACTTTCTTTCTTCCTTCCTAGAAGTTCCCAAAAAGCTGTTGGCGTATGCTCTCCATCAAGAGTTCTTTCAGATATGGGTCAAGGAAGCGATCAATCTCCGCTCGCCAGAAGCTGTTCTGTGGATTCACTTGACAAGCCGTTGTGTATTCCCAATACGCGGGGAACCATCCGGCAGTTTCCCAGTCAACAATTCCGACCACCTTATCGCCACGGGCCAGGATGTTCAAGCTGCTGAGATCACCGTGCGTGAAGACCAACGGCCAGCTTCCGCCATGGAGATCAACAAGTTCGTTCAATTTGGGATCGTTGCCAGGGTTGTAATCCATGCCAGTCCTCAGCTTGCGGTGGAACTCTTCGATGTTGCGAAATGGTCCAAAATACTGCGATGGACCCGGCAGTCGACCATCATAAACGGGGCCCCCATCAACATTGGCAACCCCTTGGCCCGGCGGAGGCGGGATTGCGCGTATTTCTTTGATCATCTGCTTTACCTGGGACAGAATCTTCGACTGTGATTCTGCACTCCGATTCAACCATCCCTTGCCAATTATCTCGCCGTCGATCCTTTCCATGACGATATATGTGATCCCATGACGGGTAAACGCACAGATAACCCTCGGCACAGGTACTGACGTGTGCTCTGCGATGAACCGCATAGACGCTGCCTCCGACAAGCTGACAAGCTGGCCATATTTAACACACCAGCCCTTTGACAGAAGAAGCACGCAGCCTCGGCGAGGTCGCCAGTGCTTCAGAAATTTGATGGCGACAAGAACAAGGAGCCGATTTAGCACGGTGTCGTTGACAGCTTGTGACTCGGCCATAAGAGAAGCCAACCAAGTAAAGACTCAAGATAGCCGGGCCGCATCAACTCGATACTGCGCCGGCCCGACGACCGGTGCCGTGAAGAGCATAAGTCCCACGAGGTGTTACTATTAGTCACTCTACGATACTGCACAAAGCTGTTTTGGCGATTGGTCGAGCTCACGTGACCATGATAAATCCACGTGGCTGGCCATCACCTGACAAGGCTTGGCAATATTATGAAAGAACGAGCATCTCTAATCTTTGACCATTCATCTCGTTCCACAGCCAGTATCTCTAGGTCCCACTAAACTAGTTGATCCCTAGACACGGTAAAATTTCAACTCACTGTGGTGTCAGCTCTGAGCTCGTCCCACGCCCTTGCAGACAATAGACGTGACTCTTGGCTGCTATCTTCGGCCCAGAATCTGATTCCCCAACACCTCCTAGACGCTGGGTACACTCGCGTTGAGATTGTTGTTCTTCCATTCGCGAAAACCTCCAGCACCGACTCGTCGAAAAAGGCATGGATTTCAAACTCTTCTCTCTCGTACCCAGTGCTTCTTTTGAAGGAGAACAGTGTGAATGATGCACACTCGTCCAAAGTGTTGATAGCTTGATCTACCGCTGTCGAATCCGGTCGGCGGACGGTCAAGGTCTCTGTGCCGGGCTTCAACATGATTGTTGTGGCCAGCTTTACATCAAGATCCTCGGTGTGGAAGATGCTGATTCCGATATTGGAGCACGAGTTTGACACACTGAATGATGCCTTAAGCTCAAATCGATGTGTCTGTACGTCAACCAAGCAATTATCAGATTGATTGAGTCCACGCGGCCCACTCAAAGCCAGCTCTCGTGTGCCTTGCCGTAAAGACTGAAGTGACTCAGCAGGCTTGATGCCCAGAGTGCGAATGGTGAAGGTATCTGTAGAGTCCTGCTCGACCTCAATAGACGTGACCTCCTTGAGCTTCGTCTTTAGCGTGCCTGTCACGTTTTGCAGGACGAGAAGGCTAAGCTCCCTTGGTATTGACAACATACCGCTCCAACCCTGCCTGTCGACCAGCTTCTGAGGCAAGTCATCTTCTGTGATCCATCCCCAGGCTATTTGCTTCGTGGACAGCGGGTTATGGAATGAGTTAACAGCGTACAGCACACCGTGATCAAATTGGCCGCCGAAATCGTAGCTCATCTTCGGAGACATGGACCCAGTCACTGATATGTCGCCGTGGAGCTTTCCACTCATCCATTGCAACGACCTCTCCGGCCTTGAGGACTTGGCCTTCGGTTGTGGATACTGGGTGAATGTGGAATCGGCATAGGGCGGCTTGGAGCCCTCACTGCCAACAATGATGAAATGACGGCTGCTTCCGTCAACGTCGGATGTCAGCGTGACAAAGTTTCCGCACTCCCAGTTGACTCCCATATCCCCAGACCAGACGGAGGGTCGATAGCTTAGCGACATGTCCACAAACGTGCTTAGGTACCTCCACTTGGTCAAGTCTTTCGGATTGACCGCATAGAGAAATAATGTAGGACCCTTGTCTCTGATACCCCCTGAAATGACGCCATACAGTGATGGCTCGGTCACTCCGAGCAAGCTGTCCATCGCTGGCCAGGATGCAACAAAGGGATCTCGCCATCCTGTCACCGAAAGTCCCGCTGGCGGCTCAAGGAGAATCGGATTGTCTCGTTGTTTCGTCCATGTCCTCCCCCCGTCTATTGACCGTGCTACAGCAAGAGTTTCTGTCTGCCGTATGTAAGGTAAAGTGTAGTGTAATGAAGGCTTGGTGACACCCGTGTAGATGAGCGTCAACTGTTGTTGCTGCCCGTTCAGTCCTCGTGGTATCAGACAGCCCGTGAAGCAGCCAAGGTGGTCATACCACGGGGCCGGCTTGATAGCAGCAACACCAGACACAGTCCAGTGGACCATGTCCTTGGAGGAGGCGTGGCCCCAGTGAATTGAACCCCAAGCAATAGTGCCGTCCTCGTTTCGCTTGGGATTCCACTGAAAGAAGATATGGTACAAGCCAGTTGCAGGATCGTAGCCTGGGCCGCATGGATCATTCATCCATCCACCGGGACATTGCACGTGATAAAGGGGCCGCCACCGCAAGAAATGTGGTAAATCGAGCACTTCATGTTCGACAAACGCTTCATCACCAGAGACTAGGTTAACATTGCTCAGTGGTAGCTTACCCCCTTCGTATATTGATACTGTCTGTGCTGGGCTTCCCACAAGTGTATGAAGGTGCAATGAATTAGTCGACATGGTAACTGAAGGCTGTTGAAGTAAAACTTCAAGCGGGGTCTAAGTGGCCGGTGCGTCGGTCCTACACTTACGATAATAGTAGTCCTAATTATTGATCAACAACAACAAACCAACAGGGAACATGGCAAGGCAGCCTTGCATAAATAGATTCATGGGGAATCATTTATCTTCTAGAGAATATGCCGCATGGAGAATGGACTTCATTCTCCCAGCCCGACTTTCCTTCGTCTCAGGGCGACTCCGCCCTCTCTCCATCGAGTGCACTAAGCCTAATATGGACGCCAGACCACTTGGCTCGTGAGAGGGCCATCCTTTCCTGCTTTTCGATGCCAAATCAATGTGCTCTTGGGTGCAAATGGACGCCAATGCAAATGCTGACGGATCCAGACACTTAAATCGGGCCGATAGCGACAGGATACCTGCAGCATATTAGAGCTATTAAGGTCAATGTGACCTCGACGTTGGGCTAATAAGTCAGAGGCGGCAGGAAACGGCGGGAAACGGCGGGAAACGGCGGGAAAACAGCATCCACAATTTGTATCCAACGTTGTGGGAAATTCAGCAAATGGGCAGCCACTATCGTGATAATCCCCAGTTTCTCTGAGAACAGAGTACATGAGTGCAGACTCCCTCACGGGGTGATCTCGCAAGCCTGTATCTTGGCGCCAGTCATCGTGCACGTATCCAATGTCAAACCAGCTCATGGAGGGACTGTAGAGATGATCAGTCAAACAAGCTGGTATGTTGTTCAACTGTGGTCCCCTGTCTCTATATCTCCAGCATCCACGAATTGTATCGTACTAGCAGCAGAGTCCTCTCTTATACTCACCCCCCCTCCCCTTCCCTCCCCCCCACGCCCTCACCACCACCATCAACCCCCACAGGCTCAGGCCTTCCCCCGAAGATAATCTTCCACCTGATAATCTCAGCAATTTCCAATTCATGTTCCCTTTCTTCCTCCACTCCTACACCATCATCACCCCTATCACTGACGGTAGCTTCTGCCTCCCTCTTCCTAATTACTGCCACCGCCTTCGCCAACTTCTTCACTTCCCCTACCAACCGCTGATGCCTGCCCACGTAGAAATATACTTTCTTCATCCATTTGCTTCCTTCATCTGCTGGTGCTGTGGGATCGTAGAGGGGGAATTCCAGGCGGCCGATGTCGGTTAATTGTGCCTGCGAACTTGCCGTGCCTGAGTACGAGTCAGAAGACGGGAAAGGAGCATGAATTGTGCCCTGAATTTCAACGATCGCAAGACCAGAAGGGGTATGCAGAAGAGTGGGGAAAGGGTTGTTCGTTGGCGTTGCTGTTCCCGAAGCCGTATTTGTGAATGTGGATGTGGATGTTGTAGATGAGGTGTAGAGTTTCACACTCGGCATCATGCGTTTGCTTCGATCCCCACTTGAAATTTTATTTTCTAATCCTTCCTGTATTCGCTTCACCTTGCGTGTCGGAATAACACTTCCTGCGGGAAGGAAGTCAATGTTTTCAGTATTGGGTGTTGTGAATGTGTAGGTGTGGAGGCTTGACTATGTGAGATGGACATGATCAAACAACTCTCATGGGTGGGGAAGCGAAATATGCATTAAAAAAAACCAGTGGTTTTACCATTCCTTTTTACCCCATCACCCTAGAGACAATTCCCTAGGGTGGGTTCTTCATAGACTCCGCATCCCTATTCTTGGAGAACAATAGCACAAAGAAGAAAGAAGGTTACGATGTGTTACAGAAAGGTTAGTGGGCAGAAGTCGCAATATCTCTTCTAATCGATTTGAATGCCACAAAAACTGCTCATGGAAAACGCTAATATCTTCGTCATTTCATCGCTATTCTACCCCACTGTCAAGACAAATGACCCAATCAACCTCGACACCAGCCTCAGTCACTTTGTCCTGCTCCGAAAAACATCGTTACACCTCCCCTCCATCTCTATTTCCTAGTGTCATACACTCCTCTCTTGTCCCATTCCAATGTGCCGAGCGCTTGTCACTGAAGATAAGTAGTGTTGAACAGACGATTCCCCGTATCTGTCGAACCTTTCCCTGTGTAACGATTGTCAGACTTGCGGAGGGCAACAAGGCCGATTTGCCGATGCCGTATGGTTTCTTGGAGGTCTTTAAGCTTGCCGACTGCTTGTGCTTGAACAACCCCAGCCACCATCAGGATTCGAACATTTGGGCCTAGACTGTGCACGTGGTGTGTGAAGTCAATCATTGTCTTGCCGCTATTGATAACTGAATCCACGAGAAGCACAGTTGCCTTACCACCCAAGTGCTCAGCTTTGATATCCTCCGGCTCCTTGGCATGAAGAAATGATGCTAGCGGGAAGGCATTGTTGACACCGAGCGCCATGGGTTCTCCACCGCGCATCAATGCCACGATAAGTGTTCCATTCTCTCTCGCTAGGCGGTATCCTGACGACTGCCCGCCTTGCACATGGCGGATTTGATACTCTTCGATACCAATAGCGTCCACCAAAGCATTGACTGCCAGATACCAGCCAGTATTGTAGTGGGCATCTCGCAGACTCGGTCCATTCTTCATAGCATCTCGCATGGGTGACATCAACAGTTTAGATGCCTTGCTGTCTGTCAAAAGAATGACATCAAGGTCAGAACTGACATGGGGCCGGGAAAAGATAAGATCAACAAACGAGGGGTCTGTTAATTGAACCACTGGCAGTCTCTTGGAGTCTAGACGTGGTGTAGCATTTGGCCCAAGAAGCGTTTGACGGGCTCGAGGACCTGTAGTGTTGATCCAGAGGGCTAGGTCAGCATCCATTGTCTTGCTCCGGGTCTGCTCATTGCCGACCACGACAACCGCCTGATTCGCTTTGCACAACATTGGTAGATCCAACACACTATCGCCGAGTGCGGTGACAAAAAGCTGATGATGGTGTCGCATGTGATCCACAAGAACGCCTTTCACAGCAGCATCAACAACCAGGCCCTCACTGATTCGACCACCGCCAATGACTTTGACTTTGTCTGCAACGCCTGCCATTTCCAGAACTTTTTGCCAGATCAGGCGCACACCGCAAGTGATAACGACTGCGCTGGCTTGCTGTTCGGCTCCGACTTGATGTAATAACGACGCAATCTCTGGGTACAGGGTGACCTTGGCTGCAACTTCGGTGCATATCTCTTCGAATGTTTGGAAATCCGCCCACTCCTCGAGCAGGAGAGTTGCTTGACAGAATGCTTTGTGGGAGTAGCCAAGAGGGCTGCCAAAGATCGACTTGAATGGATCGTCCTCCGCTTGAAGCTTGTACCGATTGCGGACGTTCTCCCATAATAAAGTCCCTGTATCCTCTGCAGCCATTGTCCTGTCGCCATCGAGTGCTAGCATTGCCTTGACTTGCTCACCTTGAGTCTCTATGAAATTATCTAGCTTTTGAAGAGCATGTCTGAGATTCTGGGTCTGATCGTAATTGCGAAAATGTTGTAGAATCATCGCTAGGTCTGTGGCCTCGACCGACTCGGAGTTAACGACTGAGAATAGAATGCGGTTCTGGTAGCAGGCTTTACGCAACTCAGCCTTTTCTCGATTTTGCCAGCGCTGAAGTTGTTCAACTAACAAGGAGGGCCGAATTTTTGTGGAGTCATCACGACAACGCGCGGCAATGACCTCAGGGGGGGTGTCCAAATATATGACATGCGTGTAGGTGGTGAGGTCCCGCTGAGTGCATACCGAAGCACCCCAATCGTCAGCTTCTGACCAGAACATGTAATGACCGGTAATCACACCGGCTTTGCGATCATTGATGCAGTCTGCTGCGATTGAACTGATCGCGTGCTCACGGAATGGAATCTTGTCATGCTCCTGCAACTTTTTGAAAGCTTCAAGGCCACCAGGTACTAGGCGGCCAATGACTTCAGAGCCCTCAAAGAAAGTGAAATAATCTGATCCAAGGATTCTCTCTAAACCTCGGAGCATATGCGATTTCCCAGTACCGGGAAGGCCGTAGATGCCGATAATAGTAACTCGCTTCTCGTTCCCATATGCCATAGATTCCGCCATTTGGGACAGGAGTTGTGTTTGAAAGCGTCAACTGAGTCCAGAGGTGATGACAATCCATCTTCTGATGGAAACAGAGTATATATCTCTCCTAGCATACTGTTTGCTACTGATGATTGTTTAATGATCCTCATTATGGCCTAGGGAGTCAGCAAACCAAATATCAAACTTGTTTCAGGCAGATGGAAGCTTTGTGTTACCGACGAGACCAGTTAAATGACGAGGAGACAGAGGGGCTTGGCAGGGATCACGCTAACAGTTTAGCACCTATCTAGGTAGAGACAGAGAACAGCTAGCCTTGGTGAGAAGACTCCTGAACGTCCATCGAAATGTTTGCACCTTCGACGGGGAGATGTGAGGTACGATAGTTGTCTTCGAATGAGTTCTGTACCTTCTGCTTCAGGATTGTCAAATTCCTTTGAAAGATTGAGATTCTGCCAGACAGAGAAAATTGTGCAGTACTCGAACATTAAGGCAAGGACCCTGGGCAACAAATGCCTGTTTGATGGACATCTAAAAAGAGATGGGACGAGAAACCGAAGAACAAGGAGAGGTAAAAATTTAGATTGGCATGCCCTGGTTAAGGTTGGCGCCAAGCTTTCGCTGCCTGAAGACTCCAGGTCAAATACTCTCGCATAGCAGCGTCTTGACGTCGTCCTGGCATCAGACCTGGAAAACCAATCGCCCGAGTCGTATGGACCTTGTCAACGAGCTTATCCGGCTTGAGGGGTAAAACAAAGAGGTTTCAAGGGCTGATTGCCTCAGGTAACCAGATACGGCACCGGTCTAGATAAGCGGGCTTCCTCTGACCGCATATAGAGAATACAAGATCATCTATAGTAACAAGTACAGACCTGACCACTCAAATTTACGCGGTGTTCTTAGCCAGAAACTGGCGCCTCGAGACCGAGTTGGGGTCGTAGTATGGCTTCTCGCCCAATGAGACGACACGATTGCCCTGTCTCTTGCCCTCATAATCATTTGTCGCCGTGTGGAACACAGACCTGTTATCCCAGATAGCCAGGTCGTTCTTACCCCATTTGAAGCGGACTTGTAGGTCATGGTTCTCGGCAATCAACTTGTTAAAGTAAGCCTTGAGGACCTCGCTCTCAGATTCCGTCACATTGTCAATCCAGCCCTTGTGGACCTGGTGGGCCGCTCCAAAGAGCGACTTCCAGCCCGTAACAGGGTTTGTGCGCACAACAGGGTGGGAGGCCGTGAAGTCGATGCCAGTGTTCTCGGGAGCACCACGATCAGTCTCGATGAGATCCTCACCGAATTCCTTGGCAATGTTCACAAAGTTGGGCTGGTAGTGCGTGGCAGTGAGACGGTCAACGAATTGCTGGAACTCAGGCGAGAGACGGTCGTAGAGCTCATAGCCGGAAGCCCAGAGTGTATCACCACCAGCATCCTGCGGTGGTTGAATAATCTTCAGGATGGCGTAGTCGGAAGGGATGCGCTCAAATGTAATGCTGGGGGCGGTCAGTCTCTGAAATGCTGGACGTGATGAAGGGGCTGGTTACTCGGCATGCCAGCCTTCGCTTGCAATTCTCTTTGAGCCGGCAGTGAAGCGATCCTTGTAGAATTTGCGGGCCTGCTCCGACGAGATGACAGAGACTTCGTCGTCCAACTTGCCATTCTCGTCCACAGCGATGCCGCGCTTGCTGTTGCTGAGAGCGTGGCGATGGAGCTGGGCCTCATTAGATATGACGATGCTTATGCTAAGATGGACTCAGTTCTCATACCTTGGATGTTGCTGGTTTGCCTGTCAGCTCGCCAAGCTTCTGTCCAAGAAGCTTCTGATCCTCAATGTTGAGGTCTTGGTTGCGGAAGAAGACCACGCCACGTTGAGATACTAAGAGACCTTGTCAGCGGCGCCTCGTTGATATGGACCGACTGACCGAGGATAGCCAAGTCACGGATCTTGTCATCATCGTGCAAGATCTCGCTCAGTTGAACGTCCGGGAACTCTCGGCCAATCACATTGGTGACATCGAAGCTTTTGAACTGATCTAGTGAGCCGGAGTACTTTAGGGGTTCCTTGATACTGCTCGTAGCAGTAGCCTTGCCCACTGGGACAGTGGTAGGAGGCGTGTGGAGGTCAGCTGTTGCAGCAGGGGGTGCCATGGCAATGCTTCCCACTAGAATAGAGCGATTTCTTAAGTTGGTAGAGACGAGGGTGTTGGTAGAAATGAGAGATAGGGAGTGCGCGGCCAATATATATATCTCTAACGTGCAGGTCTGCTCATGTCGCGCCTATTCCACGTCCGGTAGATATTGCCGTGATATCCGAGAGTGGCCAGTCCTTGACATCTTCTGACAACGAAGGGCGGTGCTATTGTTTAGATCCGCAGCTGCTGGGACTACTATAGTTGATCCAGCCAAGTTTTCGGCCCATTTGCTGAACTGTATCCTTGTGGTTGGCCCATGTGAGTCACAGGAAGCTGGGAACATGGGTATCGCGTGCCAGAGAGTACACGGTTTTTGAGATCTCACCCACGACAAGTGAGGCTATAGTACCTGCAGCTGATGACCATGCGGCCCCACGAGGTGGGCCTGTGGTAGAAGCATGTCATATCAGCTCATCATAGAATCGCCCATACGCGAGCCCAAGGCAAATGTTGCTCGTACAGCTGAATATCATTCGAGCAAAGTCGCGTCACCGGGATCAGAGGGTGGTTCTGCAATAATCACTCCATATTGATTGTATCTTGCGTGATACGTGCTAAGCAATACCCAGGCTATGTTACCGCCTCTACACCCATGTTGTCTTGCGGAGCGCATGGATGAAACGCCAGAGAGAGGTTGAGTTATGCTAAGTTTCGTATACAAAACTATCGGTAATTCGCTCGCATCTCGCTCTCAATGCGGACTAGCGCTCAATGTAGGACTCAGTTGATGTGGGAATAGGAGAGTTAGGTTGAATAGAAATTAGGAGGGAGAGCACTATCACGTCAGCCTTGCATCGCGCGCGATGGATACGGTAGTTTGGCCGGAATTCAAATTGATATACTATACTTCACGTGATAACTCCTTAAAATTATACTGCTTGAAAGCACTATAGATTTACCATATAGCATTGTGTGTTGCTCTTCGTTCTAAGATGTACGTCTAACATCTTGCCACTTAGGATAGAAGGGTCTCGAACTTCGTTCTCTGCCAGAATTGTCGTATTACAGGAAATCTTGGTAGTGCGACAGCCCTTGTAAAAGACAGGCCTAAGTAGCAAAGCGGAAGTCGAGGCGCTTATTGCCCTGGTCTGTGGTGGTCGCAAGGTACTCAGCCCGCTGCTCTTCTGTCATTGAGTTCCACTTGCGGTCCCGATAACGGTTCCGAAGAGTGTAGTAGACCTTTGCCAAAGCATACAGCCCAACATTCATGATATTAATGGCGAGAAGAGCCCGATTCCCGCGTCGGTATCGAGGTCGGTCGTCTGTCTTTGATTAGTCACTGGACTAAATAAAAGCCTGTAGGAGAGTTCACCTTGGCGGTAGATGTTGCTTGCGATTATACCCGAGCTTTGGCACGCCATGTTATACAGAGCAGCACTAACAGTCCTGCTTCTTACTGAATTGGAGTTTCTAGAACCCCATCCAACCTGTATAGCATGGACAGAGGGATAGGACAGTAAGACTGTTATAACAGCAAAGGCCGCCCATTTATTGATGGAATTGATGTCCACCGCGTAGATGAATGCCAGGCAAGGAAGGGCCCAAAGCTGGGCAACTGTCCCCCAGAACCATAGCTGTCCAAAAACTTCTGACAGGTATGTGACGGAGAGCAAAGTGATAATGTGTCCAACTTGAGATGGGATCACTAGCAGGTTAGTCTTGAAGATGCCGAAGCCAAGCTCTTTCAGAGACAGAGTCAGATACAGGGATGGAGTAGCTGAAAGATATATTAGCTTTTACGTTCGTTTTGCTGGATGAGGAATACTCACTCATCGGAGTTTGGAAGTTGAGCCCGAGCAAGTAAACCGGCCAAAGATCATAGTCCGTGATGCTTTGCCATAAGAGCTTTGGCGTAATTGGCTGCCTGTTGTGCATGGTGCTCTTGCTTGGGTCTTCCCTGATGATTCGATTGACCATGATGACCTCCTCCCTTTGTTACATGTTAGGCTGACAAACAGGGGACAAATGTCGGGTCACTGACCTTTCCGTAAACCAGCCATTTTTGCCTCTGGCCCAATTAGCGGTCTGAGTCGGACTCGGAGGCATGAGGATGAATGCAAGAAAGCCCAATACTAGGGTGAGGAGAGCTTCGATCATGAACAGCCATCTCCAACCAGCATAGCCTAGGTGACCGCGTAGATGCAGAACGCCGAATCCAAGGAAAGCGGCGATGATATCGGCAATCGACATTGCAGTCCACCAGAATGCGAGCCTAATTGACAGCTCCGCGTGCTTGTAGAAGTAGGAGAGGTAGAGAATCATCTGCCTGAGTCAGCATCTCATACAGTCGGAAACGGAGGGGGTCTGACGTCAGGAATGAAGCCGCCTTGGAGCAGAGCAAGAAGAGCCCTAGTGAGCAGGAAGGTGGTGCGGCCATTCAACCAAAACTGCGAGCCAGCCACGACAGACCACAACACCATTTGGGTTGGGATCCAACGGTCGGGGCCCATCCACTTGGACACGAGTTGGCTGGGTAGTTCGGCGGCCAGGAATGCGAGCTTGAAGACAGTGTTACCCCAATTGTAATCTGTAGTGTGCGATTTAGTCACAATGTCTGTAGATAGATATCAATGCAAGTACCATTTGTGTTCATTCCAAGATCAGCGAGAAAATTGTCGGTCACGGCCTGAGACAGGTTCGATCTGTCCAATTCAAGTGCCATGAACATGATGCACGCGAATATCATGATTTTGAAGTCGATCTTCCGTAAAAGAGTATATTCTTCCCTCCAGGTCCATCTTGCAGAAGGATCGAAACGATGTATGTTTTCCCAGTCAGCACGTGGCTGGTAGAGTTTCGCTGTTTCCGGATCGTCGAACACAGAAGGCTGAGTGGCAGTGGCATTCGGGATGTACGCCTTGCCACGTTGCCACCAAAAGCGTTTTTCTTCAGCTGGAAGGCCTAGGTTGAGCCCAACGATGTCGATCTTGCCAGCGATATCCTCCTGTGAAGAGTTCGCATCGTCCTGTTTTCCCACAACAGTAATTTCACTTTTGTCTTTTTGGGCAATGTGTCGTGTCAACACGGTCGCCATAATGTGTGAAGTGGTTAAGTTATTTGCTTATCTGTGCCTGGTTCTCAGGGTTTCTCACCTTTTGATATATGTACCCCGGGCGGCGGAGTGCCCAACAATGGCAAAATGTTGGCGTCTGTGTCTTGGCAAAGTGTTGTCGAGATCAGTGGTCTTGCGCGCACGCAATCAGCCACAAAGCTATAGTCATCCTGATGGTTAAGAGGGTCAGAGTGAAGTAGTCGCAAGAGGCTGTACCTCTTCCAGGGGGTGGTTGCGAGGGCCAGTCGATCCAGAGCAAGTGCATCGGCGTAAGTGCCAGAACGACAGGGTGGTTCATTGCGTGATACCACTCATGCATACCCGGATCATATGCGGCACATTTCACCCAAGACTTGCTCTTTTGACTTCTCTCCGGGACAAAGATAACGGCGTTGGCATTTCTAATTGCGGGAGACCAATGCTTCGAATGTGGCGACTATTACACAAGGATGTCAGATGATGTGGTTAGGAGATGCTGCCGATAATGCTCGTTTGCGGCTCCATTCCAGCTCTGCCAGAGCGGCCCCGGATGATGCCATATGCATCATTATCACACCTTCCAAACGAACCCATTTCCTTGGAACCGTATCTCGAAGGCACATTCTGAGTCCGTAGAATAGGTAGTCTTGTCCTGATGATGTGCTTGTTTGTCACCCAGACCTGGGCATTGGAGGTCTGGCCTGCAACAAATATGACATCTCGGATAATTGACCCACAGTCCTTATTTCTTCATGATTAAGAATTAGTTGTATCAGAACGTCCAGAATTCTAGCGAAAGGTAGCTATTGGGGTACTGTCGATGATACAAGAAGTGGCTGCTTAGCTCGATCGAACCTCATGAGCTTAATACAAGAGTTGAAAAGAGGTGACTCATCGCTTGATGCCTGCAGCGACGCCGAAGCCAGGCAGCACTGATGGAGAGAGTCGTGGGCTGCCAGGGTGATTGCCTAATGGGTGATGAGATGATGCAATCCATGCCAGAGATTTGGAAAGCCTCGCTCAGTCTAGCTTAGCGTTGTCCTTCTCTAGTGGCCTATTACAGTACCGTAGTTTCTCAGAAATTGCGTATCTGCACTAGGTGTTTTTAAGTATAGTTTTATAATAGCGCTATTCTCTACTTGGCTAAGTGCACCTTCTCTTCTACGGCTCGTAGGTGACCTGTTAGCAAAATAGAAGTTAGGGCTAGGATTAAACTACACTTTAAAAACGCCTAGTGCAGATATGCAGTTTTTGAGAAGCTACGGTAGTGAGAACTGTTGCCCCACTGCAAGTGAACATTGGCGTAATCGACAGCCGTTCTCACTAATAATTAATGGGCCACCATACACCATTTGTCGCGCTGTTTTTGACACCTTACTTAATTATCAAGGCTGTCGCACGAAGAGGGTCCGAGATACCGGAGTAAAATGATTTATTCCCCTGTCTAGAAAGAAACGTCTGTGTCTCGATATGTACAATCATCGGCACCTTGTATTCTGTGCGATATCGGATCAAACAATACGCCGAGTAGGATGGTCGTCGTCTCCCAAGGGGTAACCGTCGTCTCACTATGTGCGACCGCCAGCTCGCTATCACGATCGGCGTTGAGTCAGCTATATAGATCACATGATGGATCATTCTGCTTTAGGCACCAGTTTATCAACAGAGGCTCTCCTACGAGAAGGAAACAGGCTTCAACCTTTCTCAGATCATGATTGACTCACGGCCGCATAGTGACGGGGTGAAATCACTTCTGACCAAAGCTCTGTTGGCGAATCTATGGTTTCTGGTGAAAGTTATACCTGGACCCAAAACAACTGGAGATCAGGTCATCGCAGGAGCCTTGAAAGGCCCCTGTATGCTCACCATCCGTATGACCCGACTGCTTGGTAGAAACAGCATGACAAACACTGCGAGTCCAACCGAAAATGCGATTGCATCTAAGCCACGTATTCAAGATTTCGCCGACAAGGCAACCAGCTGCTTCATTCTAGTTGTTGCTATACCAGTCCTTGTCTTTGCCATTTGGATAGTAATGGCCATGAAGCCATGGCCTTGGTCACGAATCTGCATCAGCGCAGCATCTCATGCCATGCTATGAGTAATGATGGGCCAAAGGTCGTGGAGGATGTTGCCTTGGGTGGTTGGTGTCCCTGCAAGGGCTAACGTCGGATGGTAAGGTTCCTTTTTGTGGTGACGGAACCAGTGATGCTGTTGGTGTCGCTCAGGCTAATATGGGCGTGCAAATTAGTACTACACTGGACGTCACTCGGGCAACCGCTGATGTCGTTCCACTTGGCTGCTTGACCTTTCCAAGAGGTATTTCCACCGCATCGTCTTCAACTTTGTCTGGTTGGCGCTTTACAAGCTTTTCACTATTTCACCCGCTACAGACACGCCTGTCAAGTCCGTATCCTACCAGCACATACTCGCTTGGGAGAAATTGTCAGTGTCTTTCCGGTCATTATTGCAGCTTTGACTCTCATGATGGCCCAAAGAGACTTTAGATCATGTGCAGTGTAGCGGTGATACACCTGGACGGAAAAGGGCAGCACTCCCTGGGGACCTTGCTCCTTGAGGAAATTGAATCCTGAGAATTACAACATTAGCGGGTGTGCATGACTTGAAATAGCACGATGTGTTCTTGCTTATGGTGATAGTCATAACCTAGCACTTTCTGAATCTTTGCCAATCTGCATTAGCTATCACCATAACCTCAACATGTCAAGACTTGGTAACGCTGCACGTCCTTTGCGGTGTATACCAGGAGCTATAGCAACCAGAACAACTACAATTATTTCCTGGACTACCCATCACTTTCACTCAAAACTCTTTTCACTTTCTTCCCTCTCTCTACCTGTGCTGCCATATAGTGATAAACAAGCATTGTGCTTGTGCAAGTTACTCAGCAGGTTTCTGCTGTTCTGGCTTGATTATTCACTCACACAAGACCCTACCTCAATGTGAGTCTGTCCAAGGAGTCTCTTGAAGAAGGGGAGAGCCCATCTATTGTCAGATTCACTGGATTAACCACCACACAGTTCACAGGGTCTTAGCTCCCAATTATATAGCTTGGTCACGGCTCGTGTCCCAAGCATCCTTGAGATCGGCTTTGCTAGCAGCCTCCAAGCGCAGATGGCCTATGATCAGACGGCTCCGAAGCCATCTCGTTGGAAAGCCAAAGACCAGGAAATGTCTCAGCATGGTCAATGCCGAAAAGATATTCCTCATCATGAAGGGGAGATGAATAGTGCCAGCAATAGCTCCCATCCTGGCGCTGCTCATTCCCGACATAATCTCAAGACTTTCCCTCGTCATGCACCTTACCCGACACATCCCCCAGCGGTAGTATGGAAGTCCGAAGGAGTCAAGGAGCGGGACAGATTTGATCGAACGTTATTGAAGGTCAGCTATCTCGCGCCTGGTTTTGTCAAGTGTGGCCTCTTTCCGCAGAACCAGGATGAATGGCGTGATCTCAGGTTCGACTACATCTGCGATCAGCTAGCTGTCAAAGACCACGACAAGAAAGTGCTTGCCGCCAGGATCGAGGCGATGCCATCCATCCCACTGCAAGGCCGCACCATCAAGTCCATTTTCGGACCAGAAGGCAAGGAGATGAAATTTGCGGGAAGTTCAGTACTCGGCTGGTCGACGATCTGGTCAAAGTATCAGCACTGCCATGCTGCTCAATCGGTCTGGCCGAATATCACCGAGCTCCTGACGCACGGGGATAATAGGGGCGATTTTTGCAGGTTGTATCGATCGTTCCCCCTTCCGCGTACTCAAGATAAGAATGAGACACAATCATTCGAAGAACTGCAGTTCCTTCGCACGTTTCCTCTGGACGAAATTGAGCCTGAGTTTACCTGTGGTCCACCATATGCAGAGTATACGAAGCGAAACGCAGAGGATGACAATGATGAGTCATTTAAAGTTGAGCTGGAGAAGTGGTTAGATACTACACTAAAAGAGGCCATTAGTGGGGAAGTAGAGAAATGGTTAGATGTTGTGACAAGGGAGAGAAATGGTGAGAAAACATACAAAATACTTGCCATGGATAAGGACGAGAAGAAGGACAGACAGGGAGTGATTGAAGAGAAGGGTGGGCAGGGGAAAACCAAGAAGAAGAATGAGCAGAGAAGGGACGAGGGGAAGGACCAGCAAGGTGAAGGCGAGAAAAAGCACCAGCAAGCGCCGAACAAGGGAAACAGAAGGAGACGCCTCCACCACCATGCCCAGGTTCGTCAATCCATTCCGATGAAGAATCAGCTCCCACAACCAGGAATGACGATGAGGGGGATGAGTGGTGTGTGTCCGCCAATCCCGCTAGCAAATCTTAACAAGATGTCTCCATACCCATACCCAGGGCATGAGTATGGGCTTGGAGATATGTATGGATGTGGACACGGGTATAGAATCGGAAGCGGGGATCCTGGCAGGCAGATATTCAAAGGGTGGTATGCTGTACCAGTCACCGGAACGCAGACAGGACCGGTGTCTTTCGTGTATGGCCACCGGATGTCGAACGGCAGCTATGGCTATCTGCAGCAGGATGGGTCCTGGAAGTTTATTCCGCCACGGCTGGCTGCGCTCCCAGAGCAGAGACAGGCGCAGGAATGGCGAGGACCGTGGGTGAAATATCAGAATGGCGATGGTATGCTCCTTGGAGTCCGGAGAGACTCAAAGTGAACAGTGGAGATGGTGATTCAGGATATTCTAGGAGGAGAGAAGCAGCTCATGGGGGGTAAAGTCGAAGATGAACGATAAGTCAACAGACAGGACAAACAAGCGGGGACAGAATCCCTGGCAGATTGATGCAATTTCTGCAGGCGAGACCGACCTCAAATGGCTATTTAATGATCTGGCAATGCTCTGTATTGAAGACATTAGGGCCTCCAGCACCCTGTGAGGGGTCGGAGGACTGATGTTGAGGGTGAAAGGGATCGAGAACGAGACGGAGACGAAGACGATGACGGGAGTAAGAATAGAGAGAGAG
Organism: Chaetothyriales sp. CBS 134916; assembly: GCA_003709845.1. NCBI lineage: Eukaryota > Fungi > Ascomycota > Eurotiomycetes > Chaetothyriales > Domatiomycetaceae > Domatiomyces > Domatiomyces globalis. The sequence goes on from QQXO01000046.1 coordinate 65,314, forward strand.
ACAAAGCAGTCGATGGAGACACTCATGATTATGCATTCTACCAAGACAAAGCCATACTGCAATAAGAATAAAAGGTTAGCGCGAGGGGTGGGTACCCAGCGAGGTGTATATGTTAACCTGGAAATAGTTGCAATAGGAAGATCAAAGGCCGAAGACAGGAAGGGAGAATAGGTATTTACAGTCCGAGGTCCGCTAACAAGATATAGTTAGACGCAAAGGTACCGGTACGTATGGGCAAAGGTAGATAGATAGAGGGTGTAAAGAACAGCCAAACCTCCCCCGCCAGGGTTTGAAAAGAGCACCTTCGTTCAAAACACTAGACTACCGTACAAACACGCAAAGCTAGAGCAAAAAGCGAGGCCATGTTTTCAGCTGTCCTACCCTAAACATGCCGCACCCTTCGCTAGAACGTGTATGCCGAAGCACCTGTGGTCGAGGAAATCCGCACACCACAGCCTCTCCCAGGTGCGGCGGTGGTGAAAATCGAGATCATGTCGATCATCTACGACGGGACACCCCGCTGCCAGTACCCGACACCACCGACGCGGGCCGGGACTGCGCTCGGACACATTGCTGCACTGCCGATTGACTCGATGCAGCTGCGCGTGGGCCAGTTGGTGTTGCTCGACTGCGTGGTGCCTAGCCGTAGCCGCGACAAGTCGGCGGATATGTTCTTGGCCAATGTCCACAGCGGCTATACCGACCACTCGCACAAGCCAATGGCGGACGCATAGAAGGCCAGCGGTACGCTTGCCGAACGCGCGGGGGTGGCGCTGGAGAATTGCGTCACAGTTGACAAGAGGATGCTGGGGGCCAAGGAAGGCGGCGGGCTAGGGTACCAGGTGGAGGATTTGGCGGGCGTTGTTCAGGTTGTTGGTGCCATGGGGTGGGATGCGGAGCGTGGTTGTGGCGCCGGCGGAGACGGTGGTTGTGGCGCCGGCCACGGGTGGGTTTCGTGGCGCAGCGGTCAAGGTGGCGCTTGCCATGGCGCCAGAGAGAGTTGTGGCTGGGTCTGGTGGCCGGGTTGTCGGTGTGAGGATAACAGGCAGCTTTAAAGAGGACTTGGCAGGTCTCAGGGCAGCGTGCAGCAAGACAGGTGAGGCAGATTTTTCTTTGATATCTCACCGTCGAGTGCGTGGGAGAGTAGCCACTCCAAAGCCGACATATATGCACTGCGACATGGCGTTCGGGTGAGCCTGATGGGGAGACAGTGCGAAGATGTCAAGTTCCCCTATAACCGCAATATGACTCAAAATATCAGGCTGTTTAGGAAGTGAATGTATGACAGGAACGAGGTCAGCGCATTGATCCAAATGGCCGAGAGAGGGATCCTGAAGTTGCAAGAGAGAAAGGGGATAGGCCGCAAGAGTATGTTTGGACATGATCAGTGGAAGGAGGGTTCCAGCTTGGCAGAGAGCAAGGGCGGCAAGGGAATTATTGTCCTTTTTGACCGTCTTGGATGTAAAGGCAACCGTGGACTATCGGTCGAGTTCAGCATAAGGGACTTGGTCAAGGACTGGTTTGGGTATCGGCTGTACAACTTCCTGATTAAGCTCTTGAGGTTTCGCATCTTCAAGGTGGCCAGAGCTTGCATAACATGAAGCATAGTTGGCTTCAGGGGGCGACGGAGTGGGTCACACCAGAGTAGTTGTCTGTGTAGTGGAATTTCGCAAAACGGACAAAGGTCTCCAGATCGACCTTCGTCTAGGCAGGCGCATATGCTTTGGCTTCCTTCATTGGCCTATCGACGAACGCTTTTAGCGGGCGAGAGGAAGGTGCAATGCTGGCTGCAAGGCATTGCCGTTTCATTCACTGGCTCGCCTAGGGTGAGATGGAGACAGCCAGCGACTTGAAGGTCGTGGTGGCTTTCGGTGCAGTCTCGTCGGGGTTCTTGTGCCATGATGGCCCGGTTGGGCATCCTGATGATACACAATCCAAGATACTGCCGTGCTATTTCTGCTCACTACAAAGGGTTAGGCCATTGTTACGAGGCAGTGATTGCTGTGTCTAAGTCTTAGTCCTTGTCCTCCTTTTCTTGGTGGGCGTGGGTTGGAGGACTTCAATCTGCTGGTGTCCTTGCTCTTCAGGCTCTTGGCTGTCGTTTGACAGTAGCAGCTCAATTGTGGCCTTGGGAACTGGTGTACCAGTGACATTGCCGAGATTCTCTTTGCGGCGTCTGCGAAGTGGCGTCAAATTTGACGGCAGCTCAGCTTTGGTGCCCGCTTGTTCGTCCTGTTCACTCGTGCTCTCGTCTATTTCTTGCTCCGGCTTTTGATCCGGCTCATATGGCACCTCCTTTCCCTCAGCACCCTGCATACGAGCAATGGTTTCTGACCAAACGACTCCCTTGCCATTTCTGGGCCTTTCATCGTTGACGGCATCGTGTTTTTCTGCATGCAACTGAATCAGCCTTTGACGGACACTCATTGCACAACCTTTGTTCCTCTTGGTGTTGGCACGGGTGGCTGTGGCGATGGATCGAGCTTCCTTGTGCATGGCAACGAACTCGGTTCCGTTCAGTCGTCTAAGAGCAATTGTGTTGGGTAGGGTCGTGAGCTTTTGGGGTCGTGGAACCCGTGTCAATCGAGAGGATCTGCGACATGGTGAAGAAGGTTCGACCTCAGCGGTCTCGAGACCTCCTTGGCTCGAATCTCCATTCTCGGTGTCTGAAGGCAGAACCGGTACATCCAAAGGTGCAGTGATTTGTTTGCTGGCTGTTTGCTCTGTCGGGCTAGTGTTGCTCGCGAGAGTAGGAAGATCGGACGACACAGGGCCAGCATTTACGAGGGCAGCATTTACTAGCGCAGAGTTCGATGCCTGGGCGAGCCGGGCACTAGCATCTCTTTGTGACCGGCTCCGTGACAGAAAAGCCTGTAGGTACGCTGTGTCATCCTGGTCTTCCGGATGAGAATGTTCGGTATGCTGAGTTGCCTGACTGGCCTGAACAGCCGGAGGTGTCGATGCCACTGTCTCGAGTCGGCTTTCCTCCGGTGGGGAGAGGTCGAACAACGCTTGGTCAGCGAGAGCGCTGATAGTCTGGTCGGAGTTGGCTGTATGTGGGAAGTGCAAAGAAAGAGAGATCTGATGAGCATCTTCGAGATCTATCGAGTCCACAGCGGTAGTGACCGTTGGTGGATCGAGACCACTACCGGCTGTTGAGTGTGAATCACCTTCAGGCCGTCCAATCTCAAGCCCGACAACAGGCGATGGTGATGATTGTAGTGCCAGAGACTGTGGTGTCATGCTGCTACTGTCAAGATTGTACGTCAAATCGGAAGAGCCGTTGATAAAAGAATTGCGGCTAAAAGGCGAAGTGGTGCTGGCTTGGGTAATTTGCTCATCATCCATCATTGCGTTTGCATCGGTTACTGCCACATTCACCCAATTCTGTGGCCGGCGACGGCGCGGTGTTTTCAATGGAGAAGGCTCGCGGTCCCATTTGGCAGTAATGCCTACGATGGCATTCTCCTTGTCGTCTTCGTCCTCGTCCACGGCGGTGGCAATGGTGGCAGTCCTTGCCACACGGATCTTCTTCACCGGCCGCATGATGCCGTCACCGACCCTGCCGCCCTTCTCCCAGGCTGCATTCACGTTGGACGCGATGTTCTGCAGCGGCACTCTCTTCCATATCTTTCGGGATTGGTGCTGAGACCGAGCGGCAGCGGGTGTCGCTGGCTTCCGCTGCCATGCTCGGGGTTGGTATTTGATTTGGGTCGGAGTAAACGTGGCATGGACTGAGTCCGTGGTGGGGATACCGTTCTCATCTGCGGGCCAGAGAGTGCCAGTGCCGCTGGTGGTTGCGGAGGCATTCTTATTGTTGTTGTTGTGCTCGTTCATCGCACTCCAGCTAAGCTCAGCGTCGTCGTCGGCCAACCACGGCGAGAGGGCGGCCAGAACCATCGTGGAGCATTCAGAGAGATCTGCAGGGCATGAAAAGAAATGTGGGATCTCCTGACGGCGTTATCAATGGCTTCGAATTGATGAAATGTGATGCGGCCAGAACGCGTCCGGGCGTGGGGCGTGTTGTGTTGGAGGCTTGGGGGCCAAAACACGCTAACTTGGACGGCGCGTGCGGCGTGCCACAGTCCGCTCCTAACTCCCGGTAGTGCCCGGGTCGTGGCGGCATCGATCTGCTTGATAGAGTGAGAACGAGGTCGCGTCCTCGTAGCCCGGACTTGTACTCAGAGTATTGGTCTACAGCCGTAGTCTGAACCAAGGTGTGTTGCAGTTACATCAGAGCCGGGAAGACTATCACAGTGCTGGGTCCCGGCGACTTTACTGTAGCATCACAAGCAATGACAAAAATGAGGCTGGCCAGACATAGCATGGTGACGGCGGACGCTGGCATGTCGGTGTGATGAAGAAGGCCTAACTCAAGCATCCATTCGCTATACAATCAGTGCGACAACACCGGCCAATACGCCGGCGGCGCCCATTACCACCTCCCCGCGGCCCATGCCCGGGAAGGCCAAGGCCGGGAAGGCCAAGCCAGTGAGACCTAAGCGATTTGCAGTATTGGTATTGGCAGCAGCACTGCTCGTCGCCACTGTACTCCCGCCACTCGTACTCGCGCTTCCCGCACGCATAGTAGAGCTAGTCACAAAGCCGGTCGGTTGAGTCGAGTGTGTTGACACACTCAGTACGCCAGTAGTACTGCCGGTGATCGCTGTCGCCGTGCCAGTAAACATTGTGAAGGTCTGCTCGGCCGAGGTGCTGACGAGAGTAGCCGCGCTGGCCGTCGTTGTCGTCTTTGTTGCACTCTTGGCGGTACTTTCAGTTGTTGATTTGATGGTTTCCGTGCTGACAAAACTCAACGCGCCACCACTCAGCGTCGTAACGCTGCCACTGCCGCCATCTGCCAAAACTAAACTCCCACTAACAGCGATCTGCTGACCGCTCTCGTTCAGGGCAACAATTTCGTAGCCAGTCCCAAAATTCTCAATCGTGTAGGCCGGCACGGTGACACTGCCCTGGCGCGATGGGACGTTGCTCGCGAGAACCTGATTGGATGCGAGCGTGTTGCTGGGGTCAGAGTTCTCGATTTTGAGCGTGATGGTAGTGGGGTCGGCTGAGCTGGAGGTCCAGATGATGAGGAGGGATTGCGAAGGATCGACAGTGGAGCCCGGGAAAGGTGAGATAATTGTGAGAGCCAGACAAACGGGAGAGAAGAGGAAGTTGAGAAGGAGTACGGCTGTGGTGGTGGTAGCAGATGATGGGCGCATTGTGGACTGACTGTGGGTAGCGGCTTTGGCGAAATGAGACTTTTGCTGCTGTAATCAATCTCTTGACGAGACAAGGTTGCTAGAAATAAAGGGTCGAACAGCTCAGAAATGAAGACAAAGGTAAAGAACGGACGCGTCAACACTGGACAGCAACAGACTGTTCGTCGAAACAGCGCAATGTCTACAAGGACACAGGGTGCCTGCGACGCTGACGACGAAGACAAAACACAATCGTGCTACTACTACTGTAGCCTGATCTTATTATTATTAGTCCAGGGAGCGCTAGTCGTCGACCAAGGCCACCAGCCTATTACAGTACTGCAACACCCCCAGATTCGTAATCAGAAACGGCCCCCCCCTTGGAGATGGAGAACCACGTGCGGACGGCCCACGCCCCGGACGCCATGCGCAACCAGCATGAAAACTGCTTCAATTCCGTACCTACAGGCGCCAGAGCTGGTCAATGTTTCATATGCGCATAGGAGGCCAAGTACTGCACAACACAGGAAAGCCTGGACCTTAAAGAACGCTCACACCCTAGAGATCGATCAAACTGCCTCCCTGCTGCTTCTGCTGCCCAAAGGGACTACTGGTCTGCTGTCCAAACGTTGTACCAAATCCGCCAACGGGACCCGTCTGGGCCGGCACTTGAGGTTGACCGGTAAATTGCTGAGAAAAGAAGGGATTGGTGCCGGTTGTGCTCGGCGCTAGTCGATTGGGGGCTACTCCTGCAGAGTTGATAAACTGGCCTGGTGCTGTGTGCTGAGCCGGAATGCGCAGATCGCCAACGTTGCCAAATGTGTCGGTGCCTTCGCCTGAGGCCAGGAGGGCATTAAGCTTGGCGTACTGTTGGTCAACGGGACGGTGTGTTTGCTGCGCTTGTTGCTGAGGTGCTGGCAATTGGAATGTGGTGATGGGATTGGGTTGAGAAGGCTTGAACTGCGTCGCAGTCTGCTGTTCGTACAACGTGCCCAGGCTCGGCTGCGTTTGAGTTCTGGCGGGGAAGAAGGTCTGAGGCTGTTGGGTCTTCTGTGCGAATGGGTTATTCGATCCTGTCGGCAGCGGCTCGAGCGACTGTTGCTGGCCGTCATTGGCCGCCCAGGGGTTGTGTGAGCCAGGCTGCTGAGTTTGCTCGAGCTGGTGGGCCTGCCCATCGAAGAGACTAGGCTGGGTCGGCTGTTGTTGGAAGGCATATGGATTGTTGGTCTGGAAGGCCGTCTGCTGTGGCTGCAGCCTGTTCTGCTGCTGGACAAAGGGCTGCTGGTCAAGTTGATCAAAGCCCGTCTGCTGCGGGCCGAAGCCATTAGTAAAGCTGTTCGGGAAGCCAGTCTGCTGTGGCCGAGCGTACTGGTTGTTGAGGAAGCCAGTGCTCTGGGGCTGTTGCTGTAGCGGGTTGCCAGACCAGTCGACGGCGGGCTGCTGCTGATAGCCTTGGTTGTAGCCGGTCGGCTGAGGCTGCGACGGAGCAGGCGTGTCATCAAAGAGAGAAGCGGCATTTTGGTCCTCGAGCTGGCGCACGCGAAGGGTTTCCTCTTCTTTGCTTAACCTGATGGCCTTGGCCAGGTCGTCGTCGGTCGCACCATTAGCCGCATTGTCGTGCGCACGTCGCTTAGCATCTTCTTCAGCCTCATGTTTGCTCGCTTCAATGGCCAAACGCATCTCAGCGTCTTCTTCATCCTGTCTGGTGTTTCTCCGCGGCCGATTGGTTGGCTGGGCTGGGCCGGCAATTGCTTGAGGTCCAAACTCGTCGATGCCGGTAACTCGCGTCTTCCATAGCTTCCGGTCAGAACGCTCGCTGCGCAGTCGCTCATCGTCGAGGATCAGCGAGGTCAGTTCCTTGGCAGAGATTCGCACTGTGGCACCATGAGTCTGGCGTAAGCACAGCAAGATTCACGTTGCTTACCATTATTTCCAACGTCTCTGCCGTCTTCATCGACGTACTGGAACTCTCGCAGCGTCTTGATGATGTAGATGTTCTTCCGTGCCCATGTCACGACGAGCTCCGACCCTTCGTGAAGACAGTAGTCGAGCACCTTGAGAGACTTAAGCACGTGTCGCCAGTTCTTGCCCTTATCGTTGAGTCGCTTGTCCAGCATGTCCATGATCTCGTAGAAGTCACTCGGGCTGTGTCACAGCGGTCAGCCCATCTGCGCCGTTTCCGGGTGCTGGCGCAGCCTTACTTGTTGAATGTGAGTGCCGCAATTTCGCTCATGTCTGTCCCAGTTGGGCCCCACGGATCGTTCGAGGTGGCTGGCAACTGTCAGCATATCCAGTCCCAAGGCAGCTTTGTTGCATTTGCGTCAGAACCATACCATTGCGCACCTTGATCTGCACGCTGCTGTACCCTTTGGTGACATTTTTGATCTGCCGAGTGATCTTGCTCATCTTGCTGCCTTTGTCGCTTTCTAAGCTGGATCGCCGAAAGACTAACGGGCTTGTACTATCTCTCTGCACCCAGTAGGCCGCGTGATTAGTTCCGGTAGCGTACTCGTGGGAGACTACAGTGATGGTATTACTTCGAGTAGCAAAGTATTTCTTACCGTCGCTGCCGGCCACTAGGCGAGCGGTAGGGAGGGGAGCAAAGAAGATGGGCAGTGCAATGGGGGCTGCCAGCCTGCCGACCGCGGAGAGTGGAAATGAAAATGTCTGCAAGAATGGAATACGCTGGCGTGGCGATGGCGAGTGGAATACGGGGTGTGGCAGCAGAGCTAACCGCCAGCGCCCAGATTCAGGAGACCCACCGAACCTGCAGTAATATGACGACGGCGAGGCGCAGTTTCGGCCAAGGCTAATAAGCACCGTTACAACTGATGAGCAGGCAGATGACGCTTGTGCAGTAAGCAGAATGCAAAAGTCGATTTGTTATTGACTATCAACCGGCTCTTTTTGACGGAGTCGTGGGCGACGTCGAGCGAAGGATCTTTTAACCTTTTCCTTTGTTCCTGCGTGCAGGTGCACTCTACGCCGCGACTTCCCAATGTTGTCTGACGGCGCCTACAAGTCAGATGGCCGCCAATCCCACGGCATCAGACCAGGTCACAAGAAATGACCACTACTGCACCAACCATATGCGTAAAACTCAACTCCTTAAATCTGCCTACTGTATTTTGCAATATGGCCTTAAACAGGATCAAGAGCCTAGTTATAATACCGTAATTAGAGCTCAATCCTCCGCCCTATGCACTATCTCGAACCCTCCACCCTCAACCCACTCCCCAATTATCATTTTCCACTTTTCAAACTTCTTGACCTGTGCAAATGCCATATGATCATCTCGTCCTTCCCACCCAGTGAACGACACCCACTCATCTCCAAACCCGCCCACTCCCTCATTGACAACATTCACCCCTGCTTTGTATCACTTCTCAACTCTCCACCCGCCGCCTCTTATTCTGTTGTCTCCGCCAATATACCCATCCAACGCCCTCTTTACATTCTTGTACGTCGTCACAAATCCTAGATTAGCATAGATTAGCATCTTCCGCGCTATTGTCCTTGACTCGGCACCTGCCAACTCCGACAACATTCCTCCCCTCGACCCCGTCAACCAAGGCCTCCCTGTCGAGATCGACATGGAACATCCACCCCACCGCCACATCTTCCTTGAGCAGCTGCAGAAACTCCTGGTTCCGCTGACTGGGTATCCACTCGTCCCTATAAAATCGCGCCGACGGCCATGCTCCCACCAAAAGGAGGACAGTCACGGTAAGCAGGCTCCAGGATCCGATAGAACGTGAATGGATGGCGTCCAGAAGCGGCAACCATAGCAGCAGCAGCAGCAGCAGCAGCAGTCTTCAAGTGCTGGCGAACAGCAGCAGTCGTCGCCGGAGAGTAGTCATGAGAGTCACTTAACGAGTCTAGAGGATATTGTCGCTGTAGGACCTGGAAGAGGGCCAGTTCCGTGTCAGGGCCATTCTGGTTCTTCTTCTCCCCTCTCCCCGGTCAAATTTTGTACCAAAACATGACTTTTCTTAGACAGCAATGAGATGAGAAGGAGGAGAGCACAGGTCTCTCTTGTGTCTCTCTTGTGACTTTCTTTCGGAAATGTACAGCCAGACCCGGCTGGGCGACCACACATACGTAAGCAGAATATCAACCCTGGCTGGCTGAAAAAAGGACTATTGCATCATTTTGCCCAGGACGGACCCTAGCATCACGACTGCAACCGCGTTGCAATAATGCATCGTGGTTCGGACATTATCGTTTAATTTTACTTCCACCGTCCCACAGTATGTACAAGACCGCCTTGCATCAGCCAGGGTGGTCATTCACAACTCGGTAGCACGTGACTCCCTCTCACTTCCCTTAGTTCTTTCGTAATACCAGACCGCATCCTTGGCATGAGCACACGTGGTATTGTAGCTTCCCGCACCCACCGGTACACTCGCACCTAGTTGCGGTCGGCCCTTGACATGCGAATAGTACCACACCTCGCTGAGCACGGTGTATCCCGAGTCCTTGCTGCCCTCTCCAGCAGCTGTCTTATTATACCTTGGTCCTGAGCATCCGATGTAGGGCTCCGCACCGTACGCCTTGGTCAAGGCAGCCTGGATATCGCTGAGAGAGTATGCGGTCTTATTACAGGGCGTGATGCCGGCGTCAGCAAGCCATCGGTAAGTCGGCACACGCTGGTAGTAGAGAATGGCAGTCTGAAAGAAATCAATGACGTCTTCGTGCTTGACGTAGTCGGGACCATAGCATGGCAAGTCGAAGGTGGAGTAGCAGGTGCCATGCTTGCTGAATTCGTGGGCCCAGAAGTCACTGTTGGGGGCCCCTTGGTTGATCCAGTAGGTGTTCATCCAGTCGAGCAGATCGTAGCGCTTAAAGCCTTGAACAAAGGTGCCGATGTTGGGGCCTGTGTAGGGTGGAACAACGGTGCCATTGGCCAGGCCATTGGTGGTATTGGGCGACGGTTGAGGATCATATTGACGCCTCAGATCACAGTACTGCGTGTAGCTGCCGTTGCAGAAGTCAGGCCAGAGGCCATGTAAGGTCCAAGCTTCGGGTGGGAGCAGTTGGCCCTGCGACTCCAGGCCAGTGTATGTACTCCAAAATTGTGTACTTAGTACAAGACCGCCGTAAGTTTCAGTACAGCAGGAGTCTACCTTGCCGGGGACGGCGTCGGTAGAGCAGGACAAGACTGGAGGTTGGAGGACGCATGTGTGATTGGCGTCTGACTCGCCGTAGAGGGAAGCGACGGCGGCGGTGATGAGCAGGGACAAAGCTACTGTGGCAGTTTTGGAACGCATTTTAGGCAGTGGGCAGGTTACCTTGTGGAATGTTGTGGTAGAACAGGCCAAGAAAGCTCGACTTACCGTGTATTATTATATTAATAGTGCAAGCTTGACAGACCAAATCTTACCTGCCTGATACGAATCTAGCTGCACCGGCTCAAGTAAGTCGAGGTGACATCCTATTACAATACCCGAATGCTCCCAGTTAACTTTGCGGCAGAAGGGAGCCAGGAACTCCTGCAAAGTACCTGCACAGGTGGCGATTGCTCGTGCGTGACTGATTGGTCAGGAAAAGATCAGCCAAGAGTCATTGGCAATCTGGATGGTGTCTGGACGCGCCGATCGTTGCAAATTTTTATTAGCCATCTATGCATTGCGACGATATATCAGCCACGAGGGGATAAGGTGGAGTAGCATCGCGTTGGACACTAGATCCTTGTATACAGTAGCACGCCCAAAACCAAAAGGCTCAAGGCTCCTCGCTATCCAATCAACCACCCACCCTGCGCTTTCGAACAAGAGCACATCCTCAGTTGCCGTCCGGCTTGTAGTCTGCCTGCCCAACAGGTTCCTGGTCGCGCGCTTCACTCAGCGTGGCCGCGCTGGCCTCTGCTGGTCTGCTGCTGGTAGCAGCGTTGAGGCGCTGATCCAGAGCCCTTAGGGCCAATGCTCGCCGTCTTTCCGCCTCTTCCCGCTTGCTCATGCCTTTGGTGCCGCGCGACTGTTTGACGAAATCAGGCAAGCCACCATCCTCACGGTGAGCGGCCTGCTCGTTTGAAATTGCAACCGCTTCATCCGAGAAGGGCGTGCAGAGTTTGATGGTGCAAAGGACGTTGAAAATCTGGTCGCAGACTGATGCAATCGGGGGCTGGACGACCTCGGGGAAGCTGCTTTCTAGTAAGCAAATATTGATGCAGTAAATAAACCACTTACAATGTTGCAAAAGCAAAAGTCTCGCTTGCATCTCCTTTGATTCCTCCCGAATCTGGAGACGTACTCGACAGGTCTGGTTGCCGCTTGTAGAATCTCAAATAAACCCATGTCGTGATGAGGCCAAGCCAGGAGAGTACCAAGGCCGTGGTTGTGCCGAAGACAAGGCCCGAGATGGTATTGACTGCCAAGAAGATGGCTGGAAAGTGTTTAACTCGCAGCTTGATCATCCCTTTGTAAATGCTAACGGTATGCTCTGGCACAATCTGCTTGCACGCAACCAGGAAAGCGGCTTGGAGCGTGATGCCGCCGGTTATGGGAACCATGGCTCTGGCAGGTCGGCCTGAAATGGCTGCCCACGTGATATAGAGTGGGACGGCCAGGACGTTGGGGATCAAGGAAGTGATCAGGAGTGTCAGAAGGAAGGCCCTCGAACCCCAAGCTCTTTCAAAGTACCGGCCGCCAAAATAAAGGGCGGCGCCATTTACCAGCAAAGTGATAATGTTCTGCTCCACGAAGACCGTTGTGATGAGGGTCCAGGGGTAATAGATTACGTATGCTGGAACGAGGGCCAGATAAGGGACAAGCGGTTGCACAGATGCTGTCGGAGCCGGACTGCCAGCTGGCCGGTGCGAATATCTGGCCACATTGTAGATGAACGAGATGGCAACTGTGAGGCCAAGCAGCACCCGTGTGACTGGCGGGATGTTGAATCGGAGAGGCATCTTGCAGAGTGATGACGAGTTATAGAAAGGAGTGCGACGGCAGTGCTAGCATCATCCACGCATCAGAGCAAGAATTAAGTTATCAAGACACCGCAATGAACACGAACACTGGGTCCGACGCGCAACTGGTCGTACAGTAGGCAGGAGATGAGGACGAGAACGGGGGTTGTGTGATTGCGTTGGCCATCAACCAGACTAACTTTAAAAAGGGCCCAAGCGCAATCCGCCAGTCCCAATCGTGTTGCCACTGCAGCCTCGATCGCGGAGCCTTTTTCCGCCGCGGCTCTCGGCTGAGATTATTATTATGTCGACCTGACAGTGGCCAGGCTTGCCGAGCTTCAGCTTTGACAGACGCAAAGAGCGGTACTTGTAGTAAGTACTATCCTAGTAGTATTCAAAGCCGGCCAGCGAGAATATATGAAGAGCTGGCCTTAGAACTCACCCCAGATCAGACGGTCTCGTGCTTCTCGAACTCTACGACAACGGTGGACGGGGACAAGCCTTTGTGTATTTGTTGTCGAGAGGCTTGGCGTGGAAGTGCACGCTAGTCTTGAAACTCCCGAGTCGTCGGCTGCCCCTAACTACCAGAGTAAGCTAGCGGATGGCGCCCGTACGATCGCCATCGCCGCGCCTCTGCAGCCCTGAGGCAGAACACAACCCAAGCCGCTAAAACTCAAACCTGTATGCCCGGCTCGATTTGTCCGAAGTTCGCATCACCTTCCTTTCCACTTCCGTCTGTTCGTGTCTTCTGTGTCATTGTCCTTCTTCTGATCCCTTGTCCTTTTGGGGCCTCCATTGGTACTGGGCGAACACTTGGAGACGTGGATTGGTCGGAATCCCGGCGCTGCGGCTGTCTTCCGAAAAATACCCTCTCCATCAACTTCGACCTGAAACAAGTGGCAATCTTCCGGGTCACGACTACTAACAGCGATCCTGCCGCTGCCAACTGTCTGAACTTCCTCACAGCGTTTGACAGTGTACACTCCGTAGCATTGCGATCATCAACTGGGCTCGGATCGCGTTGCGGTGCGCTGTGAGACTACTGGCACCTGTTTCTTTTATCCCCTGCGGCATGTCGGAATGGACCCCGAGGCAACTCCAACGACCAGCGCCAAAGCGCCTCCACTGAACTCAGATCAGCTCAACTATCTGATTTGGAGGTATGTAGCTCTGGTGTCTTGGCCACGATGCAGACTGCTAACTTGACCTGCCAGGTACCTGCAAGAATCAGGTATGATTAAATTAGGTTTAGCGCATGTCGTCTGTGATCATACTGAAACAAGCAGGCTATGGCGAAGCGGCCGTCAAACTTCAACGCGATTGGAACGTCGACGCAGAGGCGCTGCCTTTTGCCAAGCACATTCAAGGACAGGCTCTTGTCAAATTGGTTCAGAAAGGCCTCAAGTATCACCATCTTCAGTTGACTATCGACGAAGTGAGTCCTACCCCACAAATGCCAAGAGCTCATGCCTAACTTCAGGTACAGAATGGCCGATCTACAAGGCAGCTTATGCCCTCTATGTTCTTCTTCGGTCCCGAAAGCGAGAAGCAGATACCGGAACCGAGAGAAGCAATCTTACGGCTGCCCAACAGCCATCGTGCACCATTACCGGAAACGACATTGGCTGTGCCAAGGAAGCGTGTAGGCGAGAATGGACCCAGTAGCGCCAGCGAGGGCACAACTCTACCAGCACCAAAGCGAAGCCGAAAGCCCGCAAAGGAGCCAGCCGTGGAGCGCAATGGGACCAGGAAATTATCTGCGAATGCGAACGCTAACGTGCCCAATGGTCTGGAAGCCGATGTTCTGAATGGCCATCCACCTTCAGTGCAGGATGCTCACTCTCCCTCTGGAGGTCTTGGACTTGATGACGAGCATGCTGCCGTCAATGGCATCCGACAAGAAGACCAAATGGATGTCGACAGTGAGGCTGATCAGCCCCTGGATGGTCCGAGCGAGATGGTGTCGCCGCTAGTTGCTACCTTGTCCAACGGTGAAAGCGTTGGAGTACAGGTCGCACCAGCCAAGGCCGCCGATCTGTCCTCAAGCACGATGATCTTAAACATTGTCAATGAAAAGCAAATAATCCAAGCGCTCTGGAGGCCTCATAGCGACCACATCATATCCGCTCGTGGGGGTTCGATATGCGGTGTCTGGGGAGCGCAACAGCCTCGGACTGAATTCCAGGAACTAGTATCGGCGGAGTCTGCCAGTGGGTTGTCTGTCACAGCCATGGCATGGGAGCCGAATGGCGCCGCCCTCGCGGTTGCGACGTGTTCCCAGAATGGTGGCGAACTGCATCTGTATGAGGGGCATGAGCTTGGTCTCCTGGAAACGCTACCAGCCTCTCAGAGAGCTATTATCAAGCTACAGTGGCATCAAACAGGCATGCGTCTCGTGGGTATCGCGCCATTCGATGACCAGAACCGTGCATCAAGCATCATGCTGTGGGATTTGTCCGGCGCAAAGCACAACGCCGGTCCTATGTCGCAATCCGTCCCCGAGACCTTGGAGGATGTCGACTGCACACTTGCTGATGGAAACGGCTTTGTATTCGCGACTGGTGGTGAAGCTGTGTACCAATGTCGCGCCTTCGACGAAGTCGAGGTAGAGCAAAAGTACTCGTCTTTCCCAAGCGGCAACGACAGGTGGTCATTCATCAGATGTTCGTGGCGGGGCCAAAATGATACTCTCCTTGTGGCTGCGTCTACCGAAAGTGGCCGATTGTGGTTGCCTGATCGCGACGTTAAGAAAGATGCGCACCAGGCCGCTATCACCGCCTTGCAAATCCGGCCTCAGTACTTGAATGGTCACCCGGCCTTTTCAACGAGCGAATTTGCCACCTCGTCAGAAGACGGAACAATCAAGATCTGGCATTATGATCGGCCGACCAACACGATCAGTACGACATCGAAGCTTGTTGTGGGGTTTCCTCAGCTCCTCAAAACCTTGGCCTATTCGCCTGATGGGTTTTGTCTTGCGGGAGCGAGCTACAGCACCGTTCGAATATGGAATGCCGAGTATGGATACAACCAGATGGCTAATTGGAAGGGCGAGAGCTCAAGCTGGAAAGGTGACACGCTCAAAGATGACGATCTGGTCAGCAATGGTGCCATGTCTAGCCTCAATGGCGACGGAACCGGGCCTGGAGGTGTAGCAGATCATTCACTTGCGTGGGCATCGGATGGCAACAGGCTTGCCTTTGCTCTTGGGTCACAGGTACGGACTGTTGACATTGGAGGCCGATGCCAGACTACTGACATTGACAGATGGCACTCATCAACTTCCGGCGGTGAAGGGAAGTCGAACAAGATTAGAAAATCGAAATGGCCAAGCCAGCAGGATGCTCTCGAATGATCACGTTGCCGATACCGTCTCGAACTCGCCCCAGTCATCATCATCATCATGATCATCGGTTGACGCAAGTTCACTCCTAGTCTCCTTACTCCGAATGACCCTGGACGGCGATGCTCTATGCAACTCTTCCTCGACATCGCGAAAGCCTTTCAGCCACGACTTGACACCGTCGTGAAGTTCTCGGGTGTCGGAAGCCGATTCGGCACCACCAAGGACTACCCCGCCATTTGGATCGTCTACGAAGTAACGCCCACGGAATCTGCCCTGTCCTCGCACCACTATGCGACCCTTCCTCGGCGTGTGTACGGCCGAGTGCGACCGGTAGATATCGGGCGAATTGTTGATCCAGCCTTCTAATCCACTCACTGCACTTGACATTGCATGTACTGCCACGTCATTTTGTGCCACCTGGCACTTGAGGTCGGCGACTTGATGTCTGAGTGTGTCATTCTCCTCGCCGAGCTTTCGATTTTCATCTCGAAGATGACGGACTGCCTTGTTCAGGTCGTCCAACTGCCTTCTTTGGCCAACACATGTCTGGGCCACAGCTTCGAGTTTGCTGATGGTCAGTTGGTGCAGATGGTGCTGCTCTTGCTGCCGTTGGCGCATGGAAGCCACCGTGGCTGCGAGAGCGGCATGAACCTCGCGCAGGCGCAGCTCCTCTGACTCGTTTCCCTCTCTCAGACCGTCATTCGCTACGTCTTCATCCTCATCTGCCAGAACTTGCTCGATCAGCGTCAATGCCCTCCCGACTGTTTGTCCCCTTTCACCATCGAGAACGCGATCGTCGAAGACAGAAGCGCGCGCTGCGAGATTAGCTAGGCGCTCGAATACCGCGGCTTGAGGACGTTCGGTCAGGGCCGACTGTGGCTCCATTGGGTTATTGACATCGGCTAACTGGGGTGTCCTGGATCTAACGCTTATCGCAGAGTCTGCAAATGTAGAATGGTCTGTGAGTGGAGAGGGTGAGGGCGAAGAATGTTGGGCTGGGTCGGGCCTGGTCAGCGGCTGTTGCACTGACATGCTGTTACTCAGGATGTGGAGAAAGACCTGTCGGCGTAATCTGGACAGAATACACGCGTAGTAGACACTCAGAGTAGAGTTACAGAATACACACGAACCAGCGCCCACGCGAAGGCAGAATCGATTCCTCCAATCCGTCTGGTGGTGGCTGGGCGGGGCACGGGACGCAGCCTCGGAGGCCCGAATTCGCTAATAAGTTTCCGTACTTTCCAGTATCTGCACCCGGGCCGAAGACAATGTGGGGTGTGACTACCGTATCCGGGCTGCAGGAACATCTAATTTAAACTTAAAATATTGGCAAGTGCAACTCACCCACTTAGCCCTTAGAGCCACAGTCATAATGCCCAAATGCTATACATAGTTCTATACTATTACACACCGTTCTTCTACAGCAATTAAGCTGAGCTGTCCCCCCCGGCCCCCCCTATACCAGTCTCCCATATACATATTGCCCAGCCACTCCCTACGGCAGGGCCTGCTGTGGTGTAAGATGCTGCCATCAGTACGCCATTCATCCAGTTTCTCGCCCTTCACATACAGTCTGATCGCTCATGCAGTGTAGACAGAGACAAAGCCGTCCCTCGAAGAGATCTCGGCTATCATCGCAAAGTCAAAATCCGCGCCACATCCGCCCAACCTAGTGCCCGTATGTGCCGAAGTCAAGGCCGACCTCTTCACTCCGACGCAGGCCTACCTCAAGGTATCAAATGGAGCAAGGCTGTCTTTTCTTTACGAGAGCGCGGCCACCACTGGCACCATAGGACGGTATAGCTTTGTGGGTGCCAATCCCCGGAAAGTGCTGCAATCCGGACCTGGATATGGCCTTGCAGCAGACCCGCTCCCGCAGCTAGAGAAGGAGCTTGCACAATACCGCGTTGCGACAGTACCATCGCTGCAGCTACCGCCTTTGACTGGCGGTGCAATCGGCTATGTGGCATATGACTGTGTGCAGTACTTTGAGCCCAAGACCAAGAGACCGATGCAGGATCCGCTGAAGCTGCCCGAGAGCTTTTTCATGCTCTACGACACTATCGTGGCGTTTGACCACTTTTTTAACATCTGCAAAGTCATCACCTACCTCGAAGTGCCAGATTCGATGTCTGATCTAGGCAGTGCCTATGCTAAGGCGCGCGCCACGATCGAAGATCTAGTTGCTGTGCTTGAACACGAGCACATCCCGCTGCCTGATCAAGCGCCAGTCACGCCAAAAGAGGCTGGCAAGTCAAATATTGGCAAAGACGGTTACGAGGCTCATGTGACCAGACTGAAGAAGCACATCAACCGTGGAGACATCATTCAATGTGTGCCATCCCATCGAATAGCTCGACCGACAGACCTTGATCCCTTCAACATTTACAGGCACCTGCGCACCGTCAATCCTTCTCCTTATCTCTTCTACATTGATTGTCACGATTTCAGCATTATTGGCGCCTCGCCCGAATTGCTGGTGAAGGAAGAGGCTGGTCGAATTATCACCCACCCCATTGCTGGCACTGTCAAGCGCACTGGGGACCCGGAGGTCGACGAGCAGCTCGCCAAACAGCTGCGACACAGCATCAAGGATCGAGCAGAGCATGTGATGCTGGTAGATCTTGCCCGAAATGATATCAACCGCGTCTGCGACCCTCTTTCCACCAGAGTCGACCGGTTGATGGTTGTTGAGAAATTTAGTCACGTACAGCACCTGGTCAGTCAAGTCTCGGGCATCCTGCGCCAAGGCGAAACCAGATTTACAGCCTTCCGCTCCATTTTCCCCGCCGGCACAGTCTCAGGTGCACCGAAGGTCAGGGCCATGGAACTTATTGCCGAACTCGAGGGCGAGAAGAGAGGTGTCTATGCCGGTGCTGTGGGATATTTTGGCTTCTCACGCGTTGCTATGGATGGTTCAAAGATTGAGGACGAGGGCGCCATGGACACCTGCATTGCACTTCGCACAATGGTTTGGAAAGATGGAGTGGCCTATCTGCAGGCCGGTGGCGGTATTGTCTTTGACAGCGACGAAGAAGAGGAGTGGATTGAAACTTTGAACAAGCTGGGGTCGAATATCAGGACCATCGATCAGGCAGAGCGGTACTATATCACGACGCAGGCTTGGGAGGCCGGACGAAAGAACGGTGTTAAGTGATGAGAGATCAAATACGTAATACAAGTGCTTGTCCATCTTGATGAATGCCAAGACCTTTGCCAAGATTTACATCTGCTTTAGGCTTAGTCCATTCACACTTTCAATTTGTCCAACTGCGGCCCGAATTTCTTTAATCGTCCACCCCTCTCGATTTGCACCTCTCCATATCAGCACCTGACATCTGTCGAGACCACTACAGTCTTGACAGACCTCGTCAGTCAGCCACCAACATGAAGTTGAACATCTCCTACCCGGCCAACGGGTCGCAAAAGCTCATCGAAGTCGAAGATGATCGCAAGCTCCGTGTATTCCTAGACAAGAAGATGGGCCAAGAGGTGCCAGCCGACAGCCTGGGCGACGAATGGAAGGGCTATGTATGCTCGGTCCCGACTATGGCAAGAAGTCACACTAATGATGCATAGATCGTCCGCATCACTGGCGGCAATGACAAGCAAGGCTTTCCCATGAAGCAAGGCGTCGTATGTCCTTCCTCACCTTGAAAGCGCCAGCGTATCACTCGCTGAGACTTGTCTTTTCCCTCATAGATGCTCCCCACCCGTGTCAAGCTCCTCCTCTCCGACGGTCATTCCTGCTACCGACCGCGCCGCACTGGTGAACGCAAACGCAAGTCCGTTCGCGGCTGCATCGTTGCTCAAGATCTTGCTGTCCTTGCTCTATCCATCGTCAAGCAGGGCGAAGGCGATATCCCCGGCCTGACCGATGTTGTCGTCCCCAAGCGCCTAGGCCCCAAGAGAGCAACGAAGATCCGGAAGTTCTTTGGCCTGACTAAGCAGGACGATGTTCGGTAAGTCTTGGCCCTTCCTACTACCCAACAATCACACCATACGCAATCTGACTTTAGCTGCAGCAAGTTCGTTATCCGAAGAGAAGTCATCCCCAAGAAGGAAGGCGCCAAGCCCTACACCAAGGCCCCCAAGATCCAGAGACTCGTCACCCCTCAACGCCTACAGCACAAGCGGCACCGACTTGCCCTCAAGCGGAGACGTGCTGAAGCCTCGAAGGATGCTGCCACTGAGTATGCTCAGCTGCTGGCCAAACGTGTACATGAGGAGAGAGAGAAGAAGACCGAGGCTAAGAAGAGACGTGCATCTTCCCTCCGCAAGTAGAGAGTAGTAGCCTTAGGATGGCGGTGGAACAGCCGAAGGATGATTTGGGCCAGTTGAGGAGCACCGATGAAGCTCAGCACCAATGAAGCTCAGCACCTCACTAGAGGAATTTGCATTGCATGCACTTTAAAGTACAGAGGACCCATGTCCCACGAATCACATTCCTGCGAATAGGAAATAAGATCTGGCCCATGTGTCAAATTACCGCCGACGGGTAGATGGCGAGACTGCAGTTGATTCGACCCTTGAGCTGGTAGCATCGTACAACGCCAAAACCTCTTTCCACATCCAACCTCATCATATTGCCCTAGAATAGCATACTGCCCTGAAAATACATCTAGCTTCATCTTGCTCTACGCCTTCCAAGCTGTCTCCGCCAATAATATTTCTGACTAAGTGGGTCATATCGTAATAGTCCAGAACGGCCCGCTATCCGAACTTCGACACCCTATGCAAAACTTCTCCCGCGCCTTGTCAAGAATTAGCGTTTTAATTTATGTCCTGGTCGGACCCTTTCTCATATTCTACACAACATGTTTCTTCCCTAACTTCCTCTGCTGGACGTATCGAGGCAGCTGGCGACATGGCGAGCAACAGCATCAAGCTGTTGACTGGCAATAGCCATCCCGACCTGGCCAAGAAAGTTGCCATGAGGTACGTACTCGTCTGGACCTGATAATGCAATTCGGCACTGGAATTAAGACAGAAGGGAGACAATATAGTAGAGTGCTGGACTGCCTGTCATAGCAGTCTCAGACACATGCACTGACTCTTCTCATCTCCAGGCTCGGCGTCGAGCTCACCAAGATTATGGTCCTCCAATATTCCAACCAAGAAACCTCGGTCACAATCGGCGAGTCTGTTCGCGACGAAGATGGTAATTCTCCCCTCGCTTTCTCGACTTTCATCCCCCTCTCCCACTAACCTCGCCTCCCTCTGCCAGTGTTTGTTCTTCAATCCACGCGGCCCAACGATATCAATGACTCGCTGATGGAACTTTTGATCATCATTTCCGCGTGCAAAACCTCTTCTGCACGCCGCATTACCGCCATCCTGCCCAACTTCCCCTACGCCCGCCAGGACAAGAAAGACAAGTCCCGCGCCCCGATCACGGCCAAGTTAATGGCCAACATGCTTCAAACTGCCGGCTGCAACCACGTCATTACCATGGACCTGCACGCATCTCAAATCCAAGGCTTTTTTAATGTGCCCGTCGACAACCTTTACGCCGAGCCGAGCAGCATCAAGTGGATTCGCGAGAACCTGATGCACCAGACTGGCGAGACCAAGAGTGAGATCAATGGCCCGCGGCAGGAATGCGTCATTGTCTCTCCCGACGCCGGCGGCGCCAAGCGCGCAACCAGTCTTGCCGACAGGCTCGACCTCCCCTTCGCACTCATCCACAAGGAGCGCTCACGCCCCAACGAAGTCAGTCGCATGACCCTCGTTGGCAACGTCGAAGGCAAGGTCGCCATCCTCGTCGACGACATGGCTGACACCTGCGGAACCCTTGCCAAGGCTGCTGACACTTTGCGCAAGAATGGCGCGAAGGATGTCGTCGCCCTTGTCACCCACGGCATCTTGAGCGGCAATGCCATCGAAACCCTCAAGAAAGGCAGCTTAAGTCAGCTTGTCATCACAGATACCGTGCCCGTGGAGCAGGAGAAAATTAACGCCCTGAATGACAACTACTACGTCGATGGCCAGGGCACGACACACGGCTGCAAGCTGGCTTTTATTGACATTGCTCCCGTCTTGGCCGAGGCTATCAGAAGGACCCACAATGGCGAGAGCGTGAGTTATCTGTTTACACATACTGTTTGATGGATGAATTAGAAGTCGAGGGAGCGGAGTTAGCCTTATGCTCGGTTGTTGGCACGCCAGGCAGCCACGCTCCCTTACTACTCACTATCCAGAGATACGAATTGCTTGTCGACTGGAAGATTAAGAAGTAAAAGTTGATGTCAGTCAGCTAGGATCTCCGCCAAACTCTCATATGAGAGAAATGGATTGAAAATAAAACCTCCTGTGGAATAAACAAAGTGTCAAATTGATACGTACATAATAATGGTAGATTCTATTCACATCTATGTCAGCCTATGTGGCCTATGCAGACTACGTCTAGATGGCAGGATGGAAACCCTCTCAAATTGATATGTATGCAAGTATGTCCCTCTAAATTCCCCCCAACCCAGACCATGCTCCTTGGAACCACCGATGTCCTTCCAACGAAGGCTGACGGTTAAGATTTATCATAGGAATTTGCTTCCTTTAACTCATCAACGCTCAACCACCGCTGTGAAACAGGATGTGGTCTGAGATCTATGTTGCAAACGGTCACAGTAACGGTCACAGTCAAAATCTGAATCTGGATCTGAATCGGGAAATACAAACACCGGCTCAATCACTCACTCTATCTCTCGGGCCGCAGAGCAACCGGTCTTCCCAGACAAGCGTTTTTTCGTTCTATGTCGTCTATTCATTTGCAACGACGCCTTCATTTAAATGATTGATAGATGGATGGATGAGTCGATCATGTCGCAGTCCGCCTGGACATCCACAAGGTGTGTTCCCTTATCCTCGTGTCAGCATCTTCATTTGATAATCTTGACAAGCAATTGAAGGGCCGGCCTTAGAGCCTCGTCTACGTTCCTGGTCATGCACTCCTATAACATCTCATCATCCGTTGTCTGTTGCCCGCATGCCTCCAACATACTGGGCCTCCAGCGCATCTCTAGAACGTTATCGAATCAACGTCCGAGCCACAAATGAGTAGGCTTACTTCTACAGAATGCCAGGTTCGTCTGTTTTAATTCATCGTATTCTTCCCCATTGAATGCTCATTTCTTGAGCTTGATCAAGGGTGCCAGGGCTTTGCGCGGCCAGCTGTTTACATCCTGCTTGTGACTCTGAAAATCCACCGTATTACGGAAGAATCTGCTGCACTCACTTTCCTCCGTTTAGTTGTCCATGCGCCACAGCACATACGAGTCTGAACGAAGTGATTGTGATCCGGGTGGCAATCTTCAAGGTCGATTAGTTAGCAAACCTGCGCAGGCAGCCGTTCCAAGTGATCCCGTTATGCTAGATCTGGGGCAAATATTCTCCAACCATTAGAATAGCCCTGCACATTGCACGACGTAATCTCGGCATATTCGGCTCACTCAGACACGAAGTTTGGACCGTCGATCTTGAAGTCGCCATTCTGAGGGACCTCGTATTTGTACAGGCCAGCTCCAGAGTTCCTCAACTTCGACACCAAGTGGACATTCTAGTACTCTGGCCACCGAGCTTTGCTTCTCGGATGTCGAAGCATATTGATACAACGGCCATCATTCGAGAAATGATGCATTAGCTCAACTAAGTAGTTGACACGTGCGATGTTGTGGTTATTATGCATCAGGCTAACTAGATTCATTCCCAAAGCCTTTGACACATGGACAATCGAGGTGGTGTTGGGTGCTGGAGCCTTGCGTTCAAATGGGGCAATGCAGCCAAAACCTCCATAATTCTTATTAATTATTAGTTGCAATTGTTCAGAGAATCTGTCGTAAAGTGGGTCCAATCAAGTTCAGTAACAATCAAGTAACAATTATCCTCACTTGTTGGCCTTTTTGTGTACGAATTGTATGGTGATGGTCCACCTGTGTGTTGTCCGGTGGTTACTCGAACCCCGCCCTAAACCTATATCGGCCAGTGCTTATTCGCACCTCAGTCTGCTGACACTCCCGACCCCTTAGGGTCACGTGATACGCGACAGAATCATGCCAAGCCAACAGCCCCCCACTTGGCTGAGATGAGATAGAACACGACTCCTACTGTTGAACGAGCGAAACCGCAGTGCTATGATTGACTGATTTCTTGATTGATTATCTTTATCAAGAGCAGGATTCCTGTTCGATATATATACACAACTGTCCAAATGTGACCGCAAACGTCTTACCGCGTGCGACGCAAACGTCTTATTAGAGCGGCGATGATATCGCTATAGACGGGCCGCACCGGGTCACGTGCTGAGTGATCTTGGCATGTGCGTTCAACACCTACCCTCCATCGCATGATGGCCACGCAATGACGGGATAGTTTCATGACGAAGATGTACGATATTGTATCGAGGGCAGGCCTTCAGATGTATCATCGCTCTTCAGATTTATCTTGCCGATACATCTCCCAAAATGGAGCCTCTGGTGCGATGTCAGCGGCTAGCTGCTTTCTCGGAACCCGACTTCCACCAGGAAACAAGGATACCTGCAGATTTTTATGATTGAAAAAGATGGCACCAGAGCCATCCATGATGTTTGAGTAACTCCCCATTTTTCCAACGTTGTTGTCTTAGCCCCTGTCATCTTGTCAATCAGCAATCTACAATACTACTAGGCGATGGACGGCCGCCACATCCCACCACCACCAACCTCAGCAGCAGCGCAAACTACAATGTCTAAGTCTAACACAACTTCAGCTGAGGCCCCACTACAGGTATCACGACCTAACAGATCCGCTGCGGCTTCGCCTAACATCGGCACATTCATCTTGGCGTATATGAAGAAGCTGACGATCAACTGCTTCTGATCCTACAAACGTGCATTGGCGCTTGATGGACCAGTACCAATACCGGATCATCGAAGACTGTGGTCGAGTCCGCCATTCCCCCAAATTCGCCCGGCCCCATTTTCTATTTCCATGAGATGCACGGCGGGACTTCCTACGTCACCGATGGCGCAGTGCGCTTCCACGCACCAGGACATCCACCTATCGATGCCCAGGTGGGCGACATGGTTGTCGTGCTCATTCGCCTGCCACATCGCTTTAGCAACACCTTCGGTAAAGCCGCAAAGCTTGTCAGCACCAACACGCCCAGCGCCTCTGCCAGATACTTCTACCACCGGGAGCACCTAATTGGAGCTGACAATATGCTGACGGCACAAGTGAATAAGGAGGCCATGAAGAGGTTTGCTACGATCCCATTGAGCGACGAGGATTTGGAACTACTGGAAAAGTAGTTGGCTGTTGGTGATCCTAACGATGATAATGCTAAGGCTTCTGAAGGTCACAAGACGCTAATCACAAACGGGCATGCAAGGTTGTCGAACGGAGTAAATGGTCATGCGCAGGAAGGCGGAGAGGGTTGGGTCGAACCCCACTGACTTAACTTAGCTCTACGAGAGCTACTTATTTTGCATTTACTCTGCTCAAGAGAGTGCTGACAGTACCAATAACTTAGTAGCCTAGGCTATGGTCTAGATCTTTGAGAATCGGGGAAGCCGCGCAGTTTGAATTTGTTGATACTTGGAGATCTCACCTAATATTAGTCGGAGCAATAGGAATAAAGCATTCGGCTAGACTTGCAGGTATATCCTTGTTGTGAGGCCTGTGAGGTTACTGCATTTGTGTGTTGGCCATCTGGATCCTTCGTCACATGCCGAGGAGAAAGAGAGGCATTGGAAGCCGAATGGGGAAACTCGAAGCGGCTTGTTTCCGTGCGATTTGGAGACTTACGTAAGGGAATTGAATACACAGGATCGATTCTCATGATATGGTTAGGAAGGACAGCCAAAGTGAAACTTGAGTTTTATTAGAAAGGGCGCACCTAAAAGGGTTGTTAGAATGCCTACTAGCCCTCCACTTGCGGTGGAGTTTTGCGGGAGCTAACTAGTGTGGGATTGTCTGCAAACAAAAAATTCATATTGGTTAACTTAAGCCCTGAGTTATTGGAGATAGGCTCCCGGCCGGGATTGCTGGGATCACTAGCGAGACTGCGTGCAGGGGCACTTGACCAAACCAGGGATGTACCCTGCGAGGAGTTGTACTTTTTTTCTCCTGCGCGAGGTTGATCTTGCGGAATCGATCTGCGGCTAAGGGTCGATCGCGTGTCGATCATGCAAGCCACCCCACGTGATACTTCTTTTCCATCCATCCCTTGTCGCAGTTTCTATTCATCAATTTGAAGCTCCCAAAGCCCTCTATAACCGTACGAAGAATGCGCTGATCTCAGGTGTACCTGCAGCACAATGAACAAGTGTCAGACTCAGCACGTGAAATTGCTATCACGGATTTGACTTTTCCCTCGCGTGGTTCGAGAAAGGTTGCTGGAGGCAAAGTAAGTTTGGAAGTCTCAAACAAAAACATGGAAGTCAGCGTTTCTCACTGCTTGGCTTGAACTTTGACGAGGCGCAGGTAAAGAGTTCGCGTCATTCGGCCTCGGTTCTTTGCTTTGCATGAGCATGGTCATGGTTGTGACATGGCGTCGACGTTATGCATGATCTAAGTCGCCTGTGAAGTCCCTTTCTCCTCATGTTGTTGATGCCACTGATACAGCAAGCGTGCCAAAGCTATCAATGCGATCAACTCCTTCTCTTCCAGTCGCACGCGCTAGGTCACCAACTTGTAATTGATGGCAGACTGCCCATTCTTGAAAGTGTTTGGCTGCTGACGCAAGTCTCGTAAAGTTGGAACCCGATGAAGGCTCGAAACTTGTCGTCATACACCAACTCTTCAGAGAAGGCGGTATGACCAAAGACGCTGTCAGCTGCCACATACAGAATGTTCGAGCAGGCGGCTAGACGAAGCACATTCAGCAGCTTGCGCACAGGCAGATGTGCCTCAGCAGCCAATTGAGACGCCGTCGCAGATTCGTTGAGAGGAATCCTTTCGAATTCAATAATCGTGTACAGCGCACCCAGATCCCTGTTTTGTGGCGATCAAATCGTGAAAGTAGTCATAGGGATCCAAGAGGGGCCGAGCAAAGCACCTAGACAGGTCGACTATCCTGTCACGGGTAGCTGACAACTCGTTTTATTGTGCCTTCCATAGCTCTGATGAAGCTCCTGTCTGCACAGAAGGCTCTTGGATCAAACCGAGTGACACTGAGTCCGTTTGGAGACGAAGCTGACAAACCAGCTCCTCTGCAACACTGTGGGTACGCGAGGGTGGAGCCATTTGCGTTTCGACCATCATTCAGCTGTTCGCGCGAGGGAGAAGGGCTTACTAGAGAGCGACACTGCTTCCTTTAGCAGTCCAGACACCTGGCCATGTAACATCTAATTGCTGCCATTTATGTTTCGTTTTGTGCACTTAACAGCTAATTAACAGCTAAGCCTTTGGGTCGGCATCTTGCCACGCGACCCATGAGAATGCGTGGCTTTTAACAGCAACAACATGCTCCATGCGCTCCCGCAATCTCGGGGTCCGAAACTCCTCTGCAAGGATTAAGGGATCATTCAAACCCCCCTTGTTCCCCGATCCGACACTCATACATATGGGTAGGATCGTACATTCAAAACACGAAGCAACAGCAGAAGCAAACACATTCATGTGAAAGTCAGATACCAAAAATTGGTCTCCCGTACCTCGTACATGAGACTGGTCTGTGCGCGCTATTTCCGAATAGGGCGATACAAGCGAAGGACCCGAGTGAGCCTCAAACTGCCAGCTCAATCGACGTTTTCCAGGAAGATCTCGTTCATTCTTAACCTGACATGACCTCTGTTTGGCCTTGGCGAGCGATTCCTCCCTTCGTAAATCTAGTCGTGCGGGCACACCCTTGTCCTCAAAGTAAACTATCTGCAAAGATAGCAGCGGGAACAGCCGTCAAGAGTTTCTTCAAAAAACAAGCCCCAGGCGCTCCAAGTGACGCATGCAACAGAAGCACCCCATTTGATGACATACTCTAGCCATACTCGATGAGGAGACTACCAGCATGCAGAATCCTTTCATCACCAACCTAAGGAATCCTGCTAGGCTCATCATCCTATCGGATTTGACAGGTGATCTCGGACAGACAACAAACCATGACAGATCAGTTGCCGAAAGACGATATCGAGTCGTGATACTTAATGCTATCCTCTGGTCCCTTACGAATTCCGCTACTAACTTACGTCTGTCGTGTTCCGTGTCTTGGAATTCTTGGTACCTTCGTAGCGTCTGATTACTGCAGCCTTGTTCAGCCAGGCCTAAACCATATTTACTGTATTAGCCCAAGAAACACAAAAGCTTAGTTCATCAGGCCGCGAGACTATGTCTTCAAAGGACATCGAAGTGAGTATTCTCTCCTAACCTTGGTCACGAGCACAGAACCCTGTTATCTAACATGCCAATGTAGTGTGAAAGAACCAGCAAGGCTGAGAGAGCTTGCGCTGTATGCAGGGAAAGGAAGATTCGATGTGGGAGAGAAAAGCCGAAATGCAGGAATTGCCGACGACAGGGTGCTGTCTGTGACTATAGGTCAGCTTTCATCCCGATTCGCACGTGCGAATCTTGGTTTGTGCACGCTGAAACAGTAGCACTGACGCTATGATTTTCAAAGTGCTCCCGAGAAAAGAGTCAGTCATATTAAGCTATTGTGAGTAACTTCGAATCACATTTTAAAAATACCTGCTCACTTGTCCAGATGCGACAATGTTGGCTCGCTCGATAGCCGTCTCGGCACCATTGAGGCTCAGATACTCCGACTTGCGAAGCTTCAAGGTAGCAGTCAAGTCAGCCTTAACTCGGAGGATGACAATAGCCGGAAAGGATCCCCGACAATGAGTCCCTCTGACCGGCAAGATGACGATGAAGATCCAGCACTCCACCTACTTCTGCCCCGCCGTGCCATCATGCAGTTTGATGATGTCGGTCGCTATTACGGACTAGACAGCATGTATGCCTGGTGCGTCTCCTTCAAGGACTTTGTTCTCAGAGAGTGGGGATCACGAACTTCCTCCAAGTTTTCCTCTCCCGCAAGAGACTATGATCTGTCGGGTGAGGAAGAGCCATCAGATCTACTCAGCCGTTGCACCTCACAACTACTCAAAAGTGCTCAGTCACAAGATTTACTCGACGTTAGGACAACCAACGATCAGATCTTGCTCCCGCCAAAACAGCTCTTATTGATGGTACACACTCGCTTCTTCCACCAGAACGACTGGAGCACAAACTTGTTTGTTCGGTCTCGCTTCTGGAACAGTGCGGAGCGCGTCTACGACCATTACTCTCCTAGCACAGACGAGGCCTGGGCTATTGTATTCAATTCCATTGTTCTTCTGTCTTTGGGCACGGAGACCCCTGTTCAGGGTCATGACAGTCTTGTCGATTCACAATTTGCCCAGCCCTTTTTCTCCACAATTCGTGCAGCCATCAGCAACCTCAACCATCTATTGGCGCCCAAACTAGTCAATGTTCAAGCTCTAGCCTTGCTTAGCTTGGCTGCTGAGCTCTTCTATCCCCCAGGTATTGCGGCGTCAATCTTTGCACACGCATGCACATTGGCACGTCAAATGGGCCTGGACGAAGTGGACATCGCGACAGGATACATTGACCCGACTGAGCAGGAGGAGCGTCTGAAAGTATATCATTCGCTCTACATCCGCGACAAAAGCCTCGCCATATCGAGAGGTACTGTCTGCTGGCTGTCAGGTGGTAAAAATCAACGCCTCAGTGGTCACCGTTCAGGATCTATACAGGCAAATGATAGTGTTCGAATCAGGGTCTCTGCATTCCAAGAACGCGTGTGCCACTTGCAGTCCCCTGTTCATACGCAAGGCTGTTGTGTCAGCAGCAGGTCCGGCTTCAGCCAGCTAGGAGCTCAGAACAGGATTATTGAGCCTCCTGACATGAGCACCATCTTTGGATCAGACGCCTCAGATATCACCGACATCGACCTCTGGCTGGAATTCTTAGCAGCACGTATCATTGTGCTTCGCCGGAACCCAAAGCTCCGCTATGTGCATCGCACGTTGCAAGACTCCCGAGCCTGTTGTATCCTGTTCTTAATGGCACTTGGCAGAAGCAATGACCATTTGAAGATTCGTCTAAGCGGTATTTTCGACAGTATGGATGGGCCCCAGCCGTCTGACGCTTCTTATCATCAGCCAGCACCGTTTTTATCCAGGAGCCTGTTTGACATGTTCCCAGTATCAGCAATTTTCTTGATTGCTGCCAATATCATTCGACCTGTTCCCGGCGAGGAAGTTTCTGCTGAAGATCTAGACTTACTTTCAAGAGTTTCCTACTGCTACAAAGAGGTTATCAAGAAAATACGGACTTTGAATCGAGCACATCAAATTGGTCAAGCCCTTGAGAAGCTGCTTGAGATCATCGAACTCATGAATGGCATGACATCCAGCAATGACCTCACTCTGATGTCTGCAACGTCGCCTGTGCAGTCCGGTAGTCCGATCACACTCTCGTCCCAAAGCTTCCCTTTCGACATGAAACCTTCAGTCTCACTCCGAGACTTGGTTAACATGGAACAGTTACCGTTGCAGGGCTATGTATCGTCGGGGGAAGTCTCACGAAGCGCGACATCTAACGACTGCGGACAGTCCCTATCCTCCTACCAGTCATCCGGCTTAGATTTAAATGCTCCATTCGTGATGGATGCGCAGCCAACCTCTAACCCGGATTCCAATTCTCAATTTCCGATCAACGACAACATGGTGATTTTTGACGACCCCGACTATGCCATTACGCCCTCTTCACTTCATACCATCAGTTTTGCCATGTCCACCTCACTTCTACGGAGTGTTTCCCAGTCTTGACAAGAAAGAAATTGCACTAGAGATGTACAATTATAGATCAGCTAAATACACGGCATAGCAAACGTTCTTGGTATGTCATTGACATGCTTCCCATCGCTTGATTCCCGTCCTCAGACAGCCCTTCCATGCCTGAAGCTCTTCTGGATTTCCCTATGCGGATATGTGTTAGAGGTATGTACTTGAGGTGGCACAGGCGGTGCATCTAGCGAGAAAGACTTACGCACGTCTAATATGCAGATATGCAGAAGTGCATTCACCCCTGGCCACATCGCTTTTGCGACGATCCCCTGAAGCAAGGTGATATTTAATCTTCAGGTACCGGAGTCCGAGACGCACTCAATATCTCGCCTGAAGACAATCTAACTTCTGTCTCACCCGTGTTAACTTTTCGCAGATGATCGCTGACTATTGTGCGGACACACTTTCTCGGACAATTGCGAGTCTCAAGCGGCCGAACCTGCTTCATTAAAAGTCAGAGAGGATACTGGCTACCGTTTCGTGCAACCCTTCCGCATCCATGGCAAAATCGGCAACCTGCTGGTTGGTGTCCCATACGCCGCTAAAGGCCTTCGAGTTCTGCGAAGATGAGGGCGATGTGTGCCGAGGGCATTGTTGTACAGTATGGCATCAATCTGGCCGGCGTCTCATTTGACGACTCTCGCCATGGTGTAACAGCTACGTTCAATGATTCAATTAAGGTCAACGCTTCTCTTGTCATGGGTTCTGATGGTCCACGGTCGACTGTCCATGTCTTTGCAATGGGTAGTGGGGAGGCGGCTGTAACAAGCAAATTCCCAAGCAAGCCTCAGATTCCAATGAGTTGCAAGCACACCTAGAAGAGATCATACTGACGTTCTTATCTAGTTTGACACCACAACATGACAGTCTACTTCTGTGACGCAGAAAAGGCAAGATACGTTCGCGAGGCTTTTCCTACATCCTACATCGCGCTGAGCGAGAATAGCTACCATGATTTCTAGTCGAGTAAGCTTGGCTCCACCAGAAGCTCCATACATGGTTCTGAGGTCTGTACCAGTTTCTAGCATGTCTGATGGTCCTGATCATTCCGAGATCTGGATTTTCCACCTGGTTATGGCATGGCTCGGCAATCCGCA
Organism: Chaetothyriales sp. CBS 134916; assembly: GCA_003709845.1. NCBI lineage: Eukaryota > Fungi > Ascomycota > Eurotiomycetes > Chaetothyriales > Domatiomycetaceae > Domatiomyces > Domatiomyces globalis. The sequence goes on from QQXO01000046.1 coordinate 96,687, forward strand.
CCACAACCTGTCGTACGCAGAGCGTCTTGCCTTGATCAAAGAGAAGGCCAAGTCTCTTGGTGAACCTGCTCGCTCTGCCTTCGCGTGGATACCTGAAGGTACCCTCGTGCACAAGGCGGATATCAGGTATTAGATTTCCCAGCCGTGGAGTAATCTGGAAGGTCGCTTGGCTCTCGTAGGCGATGCTGCTCACGCTATGTCGCCCTATAGAGGACAAGGCTTGAATCACTGCATCTGCGACACATCTCATTTACTCGAGGAAATTCTGTCAGCCGTCAAGGGCGAGGTAATCCAGGACGCAATCACAGCGTATGACGATGAAGTCGTCACGTGATGTGCGGAGGAAGTTAAGTGTTATCTGGAGAACGAAATGATGCTTCACGACAGGGAGGAGGTCAAGCAGAGCCCCGTATTTACCACAGGGTTCAAGTCCATGACCGGACATGATGGCACCAAGGCTGATGAGAGGATGTCACCAACCGAGTCAGAAACTATCAATCACGTCATTTAGGACATCAAAGCGCATTGAACAGACATCAGACAGCTGCAAACCGGGGGATCGAAGTTCGAGTTTGATTTCAGATAATCAGATAGGTAGAGATAACAGTGAATCTGGCTCAGGGTAGTCTAATCAGGCCAATATGGTCAAGATGTATAAAGCAGTTGCTCGCCTCCCAGTAATCCGAAAATGTAAAATGTCAAGACTGCAGTGCAACTCGAGAACCCTGTTATCCAAACATCCCGTCCCACTTCGGCCTCTTACCGCACGTTCCTTATATCCCCTTTCACGCTCATCCTCGCAGTTGCCATGTGGAAATGTCCCCGTCGGGGACATGATCTCGGTATGTGCTGACCACGAGAAGCTGTTGATCGCGCGGAACCCGGGTTCAGAGATGATATCAGTGAAAGTATGCTTAAACAACTGATATAAGCGCCGGCCTGAGATATAACGTTTTCGTCTGAGATGCGCGTCTCGGCTCTCTTGACGGTGTCCGCATATCTCCCCATCCTCTTCAGACCTTCGTGTTCTTGATATATTACAGCTCGACTTAGTCTGAAGCTGATCAGTGTCCTTACAGCAGCTAACAAAGCGAGGGCAGTAGATAAAGTTGAAGGATTCAGAGACGCGTCTTCAAACACTCTTACTCCTCAAAATACAGCATAGATTACTCTCAAATCATTCAACTGCCACCACAACAAACGGCAATCATAGTGTCGGTACCTACCGACAAAGTGTTCGCGCTCTCTATCTTTGGATACCGCAAGGAAGGGATGAGTGAGGAAGACTATCACGACTATGTCAGCAACCAACATGCGCCCAGTCTCAAGAAACTCTTGGCCAAATATGGCATTATCGACTATACTATTGAGCACAATACCACTGAAGACAAGAAAATCCTTGACCAGGTCTTCGAATCAGGCCACAAGCTTTCGACTCCAGACTATGACACCGTCATTCAGATCACCTTTAAAGACGCGCAGGATTATCTGAATGTGCTAAAGGACAAGCTCTTCAAGACCGTGGTGATGCCTAACCATGAGAACTTTGCAGATGCCAAGAGCACATTGATGACGACTGGCTGGTTTGAAAGGCTCGTCTAGATGGATGGGAAGGATTGGGAGTGCCTCTTGGGTACGAAATAAAGATGTTGCAACGCCAAGAGCGAAGTCCTTAACTCAAGCTAGAGACCGTGACTAATCAAGTCGGTCACATTTGACGACACACCTCCCACGTCTGCAATTTTAAGACATAACCTAATTCTAACTTCTTAACCAAGCCCAGGAATTCAACAACCCAACCGAAGCTTGTTCCTATCTTGTCAATGATGGTTTGCGTCTGAGAAACTCTCGGAAATCCTCGGAGTGTTCTGGATGGTAACAAAATTATCTGGTCTTTAATTAGTCCATTTCGGCTAATTACTGTGTGAGCATGCAACCTATTGCTGCCTTGAGCGAAAACCAACTCACATGAAAAAGGAAGAAGCTTAACAGGCCTTCTACTATATTAGGTCTGGTTAGCGTAGAATGTTGGTAGGAGTTAAAATTTGTTTTAGAGAGTGTGGTTAGAGCTTCTGTAATTGGCGGTCGTTCACGTGACTTGTATTTGGCTTGGCATTCCTGAATCGTATTTCGACGTCTTAATTATCTTGTTAAATGCCCACTCTTGACACGATCCTCTTACGAGTATCATACGCGTCTTCAAATTGTGAAGAGCATGAAAGCCTGAGGGATTGCAACTATGACGATGAAAGTATTGCACCTTATCCGAGAAGGTCTATACTTATCAAGACGCTCCGGTTAGCATCCCTGCCAGAAATGACTTTCCCAAGTTGTCTTATCCTCGACATCGGTTTAAGTTCGACTCATTTGATGAGTTTTCAGCCCACACGGTCACTCCAGTTCATCAAGGAACGAATTTGGGTTTTTTTACCGAGACATTCTGGCTGGAGCCCGCACGGTTTTCGATGGCATCCAGAGTCCGTGCACTGCCGGCCTCCAGAATGCAAGGAATACTTGGTGGCGGGCCTGTTTTTTCATTGGTGGGTCTCGGACACCAAAATGTCAATTAGGATGAATCTAAACCCAATATAACTAATTTTGGTCCAATTTTGGCCCAATTTTGGTGTAATCTTGGTCAAAATTTATCGAAATACTCTAATACTTCAGCAAAATACAGAATGCTGGTTGGTTTAAATCGCGGCCTAAAATAGTGCCCGAGACCCACCGTTGAAAAAATAGGTCCCCGACCAAGTAGTTCGAAGAACTCCTAATCCGCCAAGCTTACTCAGAATATAGGTGTATGGTACAGCTACAAGGAGTAGCCCTGAACGGGCTGCCCCCCCGGGTCTGTTAACATGACTCAACATGATTACTACCAGACAAGGGCCCGGGGGGCCGCAGCCCATTCAGGGCGACCCCTTGTAATGTGCTTCCTGTTACATCGCGCGCGGTCATCATGCAAAAGCCCGTCTCAGTGGATGACCGAAGGTTTCCATTTGCTCGGGAAGCGACGTCTCTCTAGTAAACACTCTCACGGTCGGTCCATAAGATTACAAGCCCGCTACAGATATAAGCTCCGGCGCAACATCCGGATGGTATGATTGTGTTATGTGCCCACGCGAGAAAAAATGCGAAACTCCACGCAGATCTGCCTCTTCGGGGACTTGACTGTTCCCTTTGAGTCAGAGCTTCATCTGCTATTGCACATCAAGGACAATCCACTATTGAGATCTTTTTTTGAGAAAGTTGCCTTTGCTCTCAGGGAAGAGATAGCCAGTCTCCCAAACCAGCAACAGGCTTGGCTGCCTCGTTTTACAACTCTTGTTGATATCTTACCAAATCTCGAAGGCGAGGTTGGAAGCCCTGTTCTTAAGTTTGCTCTGTTGTGCATATATCAAATTGGATTATTCATCAAGTATGTACTCTCCGATGTGCTGATATTGTCTAATGTTTCACAGATATCATGAAGAAGGGCCACACGCATATCCTACCCGAGACTCAACATGTATACTGGGCATTTGTACCGGCTCCTTTGCTGCTGCTGCTGTTGCCAGCTCAAGGAGCTTGTCTGAGCTGGTTCCAGCTGGAGTCGAGGCCTCGCTTGTGGCATTCAGAACGGCACTGGTCTCCCTGCAGTGTCAGCTTGATAACTTTAAGCGAGATACCAGCAAACAGTGTAGCTGGTCGGCTATCGTCAATTTGAAGGAAGACGATGCTGTAAAGCTCGTCCAAAAGTTTATTGAGTCCAACGTAAGCCAATATCCGATATCATGAAGACTTTGCTAATACTTCCCAGTCACTGACACCATCATCGAGACCTTATGTGAGTGCTGTCTCTACAACAAATGTCACTATTAGCGCACCACCCCGGATTTTGGAAACCTTCTTAGCGCAAAAAGGGTTTCAGTGGCGAGTTCTGCCTATTGAATCACCTTATCACGCTTCGCATCTGTTTTCAGAGTTTGCCAGCAGTGTCTCAATCAAGGAGGTTCATGATACGGTGCTGTCATCCTATCAGCGCCACCTACCTCTGCTCAGTGGAACAGGCGGTGAGATCGGCGCAAGGAGCTTCAAGGACACACTCGAAATCACAGCCACTCAGATTTTGAGATCCCAGGTGCGTTGGGACAGAGTCTTCGAGGCTTGTCGTGAGCTCCTCTCGCAGGACAAGGCATACTCGTGCGAAATTCTACCCGTACACTCAAATGCCCATCAAGTGCTTTCAACACAACTGTCACAGCATTTGTACATCAAGACCAATGTGAATGATTCTGTGAAGAGTGACTCGCGACCCCTACCGCTGAAACCGACAGGCAAGTTTGAGCAGTCAAAGATTGCCATCATTGGCTTTTCAGGACGTTACCCTGAAGCAGACTCAAATGAGGAGTATTGGAAACTCCTACGTGATGGCCGCGATGTGCACCGACACATTCCCGAAGATCGCTTCGACTGGGAAGCTCATTTTGATGCTACAGGCAAGCGCAGAAACACCAGCAAAGTGCAATATGGCTGCTTCATCCGAGAGCCAGGCTTGTTTGATAGTCGTTTCTTTAATATGTCGCCTCGTGAAGCAGCCAGCACAGATCCAGCTCAGCGGCTATTGATCACGGCGACTTATGAAGCTCTTGAGATGGCAGGTTTCGTACCTAATCGCACGCCATCAAGCCAAGTAGATCGTGTTGGCGTCTTCATAGGGACGACCAGCGATGATTGGAGAGAAGTCAACAGTGGGCAAGACATCGACACCTACTTCATCTCAGGTGGCAATCGGGCTTTTGTCCCAGGTCGTATCAGCTATTTCTTCAAATTCTCGGGGCCCAGTATCAGCATCGACACTGCTTGCTCATCCAGCTTCTCCGCGATCCATGCTGCATGCAGCTACCTCTGGAAGGGTGACTGTGATACCGCCATAGCGGGTGGTACTAACATATTAACCAACCCAGATAACTTTGCTGGTTTGGATCGTGGCCATTTCTTGTCGACCACCGGAAACTGCAACGCGTTTGACGACGGTGCCAATGGCTACTGCAGAGCTGATGCCATTGGATCAATCATCTTGAAACGGTATGAGGATGCTATCGCCGACAACGATCCAATCTATGGCTGTATTCTGGGCGCTCATACCAATCACTGTGGCTCTGCAGCATCCATCACCCGTCCACATGAGGGCGATCAAGCATCTGTCTTCAACAGAATCCTGAGGACCGTCAACCAGAATCCACTCGATGTCAGCTATGTGGAAATGCATGGAACTGGCACCCAGGCTGGTGATGCGACTGAGGTGAACTCAGTGCTGTCATGCTTCGTCCCTGGAAAACAACGGATGCCAAATCATCCCCTGTATATTGGCTCCGCCAAAGCCAATATTGGACATGCCGAGAGTGCCTCGGGGGTCAGCGCCTTGATCAAAGTCCTCTTGATGATGAAGAACAACGAGATCCCTCCACACTGTGGTATCAAGACTAAGATCAACCACAACTATCCTCTTGACCTCAAGGATCGCAACGTCAATATCGCTTTCAAACCCACGCCATGGACATCGGAAGGATGTGTTGGCGGGAAGCGGGTGGCATTTCTGAACAATTTCAGTGCTGCGGGTGGCAACACTGCACTTCTGCTTGAAGAAGGACCAGCTCGGGAAAGGAAGCAGAAAACCGACCTACGCAAGACCTTCCCGATAACCCTGACGGCAAAGAGTGCTAAAGCCCTGGAAGGCAATGCTCGAGCTATGGTGGAGTTTCTCAGAGCTAACCCAGAGCTGTCAGTTGCAGACCTTTCCTATACCACGACCGCCAGACGCATCCACCACAGTTTTAGATTGTTTGTTTCTGGAACAGATGTCAAATCTGTCCAACACAGTCTGGAGAAGAAATTGAGCGACTTGCCAACGAATCCTATCTCTAACCGCGCAAAGAGACCAAACGTAGTGTTCGCTTTCACCGGTCAAGGTGCTCTTTTTGCCGGGGTCGGCAAAGATCTATACGATGTTGATCCAGGCTTCCAAAGTGACATTTACAGGCTTAACAGCATTGCTCAGCAACAAGGCTTTCGAAGCTTTCTGCCACTAGTGGACGGCACCGCATCGGAAGAACAAATTTCAGACCCCGTGATCGCCCATGTTGGTCACACTTGCGTCCAGATCGCGTTGTGCAACCTCTGGGGTAGATGGGGTGTACGTCCCTCTATGGTTATTGGCCACAGCCTTGGCGAGTACTCAGCATTTTATGCAGCCGGGGTCACCACGGCCGCGGACACTATTTACTTGGTCGGCACCAGGGCCCAATTACTCTCACAGTCATGTATTGCCGGTACTCATTCTATGGTGTCAGTGAAAGCATCACCATCTGAGATTGCAGGTGAGGTTCGACGATCGTCCTGCGAGATCTCATGTGAGAACCAGCCCGAGGGGACTGTGCTGAGTGGCACACGTCAAGAGATCGACCGTGTCACTCAGAAGCTCGAGGCTCGCGGGAAGAAATGCATCAAGCTTGACATTCCCTACGCTTTCCATTCGGCCCAAGTGGAGCCTATTCTAGCTGACTTTGAACAGTCAGCACGCTCTGCTCACTTCTCAGCACCATCAATTCCCTTCCTTTCGCCGTTGCTGGGATCTGTTGTCACTGATGGCGAGACTCTCAGTGCTTCATATCTCAGTCGGGCTTGTCGCCAGACTGTCGATTTCAAAGCGGCTTTGGAGGCTGCAAGAGATTCTAGCGTACTTTCAGACAAAACCCTTTGGCTTGAGCTCGGCCCACATCCACTGTGCTCGGGAATGGTAAGGTCCACGCTTGGGACCCAGATAACCACCATTCCGACCCTTCAAAAAAGCGCAGACACTTGGAGAACTGTGGTCACCGGGTTGGAGAGTCTCTATACTCGGGGTGTCGACATTGACTGGACCGAATACCATCGCCAACACACTGCCTGTCATCAAGTCCTCGAGTTGCCTCGGTACAACTGGGAGCTCAAGAACTACTGGATTCAGTATCGCAACAACTTCTGTCTTCTCAAGGGCGAGATTCCAGAGGCGAAGCAAGTCATGTCAGCATTCGTTGAAGCCAACCCCACTCCAACCATCACACCTTCAGTACAACGTATCATCGAGTTCAATGAGAAGAAGCTCACCATGGTAATCGAGTCTGATATCAACCATCCAGATCTCACCCCAGTGATACAAGGACACAAAGTCAACGGCGTCCCGTTGTGCCCTTCTTCATTGTATGCTGACATGGCTATGACCGTGGTCAGGGAGATCCTGAAGAGAAAAGAAATGCCAACAGAGTACGTTAGCTTTAATGTGTCGAACATGAAGGTTGAGAAGCCTCTGGTTGCAAATAGTTTGACACAATTGCTTCGAGTCTCTGCACAACTTAATGGCACGGACCGAATTGCCACATTGTTGTTCTACAGTGTTGATACTAATGACAAGAAGCTTGCTAACCATGCAACTTGCCAGGTCCGAGTCACGGATCCAACAAGCTGGATCGAGGATTGGAGAAGACTATCCTATCTGGTCAACCATAGGCTCAGCATGCTACAAAATGGAGTAGACAATGGTTCCACTCACAAGATAAAACGGGGACTTGTCTACAAGCTGTTTAGCTCCCTTGTGGACTACAGCCAAGGCTACAGGGGCATGGAGGAAGTGACTCTTGACAGCGCCGAGCTTGAAGCTACTGCGAAGATAAGGTTCCAAGCCGGTGAAGAAGGCTATTATTTCAATCCTCAATGGATCGACAGCCTGGGTCACATCGCTGGTTTCATCATGAACGGCAACGACTCGGTTGTGTCGAAGGACACCGTTTTTATAAACCACGGATGGAGTGCAATGAAGATCTCAACCAAGTTCTCCATGGATAGGACGTACCAAACTTATAACAAAATGCAGCTGATTTGCAGCAATATGTATGTTGGCGATACATATGTTCTTGAAGGCACCGACATTGTGGCTATCTTTGCGGGTGTCAAGGTAAGGATAATGACAGGCATCAGAGACAAGAAACCAGGCTAACACGCAACAGTTTCAAGGAGTACCTCGTCGTGTGCTTGACCAGCTGCTTCCCACTAGCCGCCCAACTGCAGAAGATACATCTCAAGTCACTGCCAAGCTAACTCCAGCTCCCAAGGCAGCGCCAGTGCCAAAAGTTCAATCTGAGCGCACTCCACCCCATAAGACATTCCATACTCCTACGCCAGTAAAGGCTCCCAGAGCGCCACTCAGAGTTCAATCAGTGGTCAACAGTCAGATCTTGAGCATAATTGCCGACGAAGTGGGTATTGAATCGTCTGACCTCAAAGTTGACGCGTCCTTTGATGAATATGGAATCGACTCACTGTTATCACTTAACATCTCAATCAAGCTTCAGGAGCAGCTGGGTCTTCAGGTTAGCTCTTCGATCTTTATCGAGTGCGCTACCATTGGCGAACTCTTGAAGAAGGTTGGTGACAAGGCTGGCACGGAGAGCCTGGCTCAGCCAGTTGCGGACTCCGCTACTCCCAGTAGCTCAGAGATGGAGGACATTTTCAGCGATGATACCGAGTCCACTCTTGCGACCCCGGACGATGAGATTGAAACACCTCCAGTGGAGGTATCATCAGACAAGCTGCTCTTGATCATCAAGACTGTCATCGCCGAAGAGGTTGGTCTGGAGGCCGGAGAAATCAACCCCCAATCAAGCTTCGCAGAACTAGGTGTGGACTCTCTGCTCGGCCTCAACATTACGAGCAGACTCACGGACGTGGTAGGCGAAGACGTCTCGAAGAATTTGCTTTCCGAAAACGAAACACTCGACGACATCGAGAAGTCTCTCGGTCTCAAACTCAAGAGAACTGAGGCCGCTAAGCCGCGTGTGCGTGCCAAATCAGCCCCAAAGCAACAAGACACCCCTCATGTGAATAACTCGATCGAGTCGCCACCCCACGCCACTTGCCATCTCTTCCAAGGAAATCCTAAAACGGCGACCAAAAACCTTTTCCTATTCCCGGATGGCTCTGGCAGCGCTTTCTCTTACGCCACACTCTCAGCCATCTCCCCTTCCATCGCGATCTACGCCCTTTCTTGTCCTTGGCAGAAGGATCCATGGTCAATGAGGAAGAGCAAAATTACCTTTTCCGATCTCAGCACCAAGTTTATTCATGCCATTCGAAAGATCCAACCGCATGGCCCATATCACCTCGGTGGCTGGTCTGCCGGTGGTATCAGCGCATATGAGGCCGCGCAGCAACTGGCTGCTGAGGGCGAGGAAACAGCAAATCTCATCCTTCTGGACAGCCCGAGTCCAGTGGGCTTGGAAAATCCACCGCAGCGCATGTATGACTTTTTCGACAAGCTCGGTTTCTTCGGCATGCAGGGCAAAGCGCCGCCCAAATGGTTACGCGCACATTTCGATGTCTTCATCTCCATGCTATATGACTATACGGTTTCGCCGTGGCTGAGCACAGCCATCTCGCCGCCCAAGACGCATATTGTCTACGCCAAAGACGGCGTGGTTTCGATGCTCAAGCCTGGCGATCCCCTACCCGATATCAGGGAGGACGACCCAAGGGAGATGAAGTGGTTGTTAAACAATCGCTCAGACTTTAGTGCGGAGGGTTGGAAGAGTCTGGTTGGCGACAGCACCGTTGAGGTGGGCGTGTTGGAGGGCGTGAATCACTTCTCGTTAGTCAATCTGGGCCCGATGGCCGGCAACTTGGCCAAGTGGATCAAGGGGGCGATGGAAGACTGATTTGATGAGAGGAAGAAAATTTCACCATGCACCTTTGAAAGTTGTTCCTGGGAAGTTGTTCCTGCAAAGTTGTTCCTGATTTCTTGCAGAAAGAAATGAACCAGCATCTCGCGTCCGTGATGGGCGCATAGATTGGGGACTGGTAGGGTGGGGCTATAAGTTACTTGAATTGAACAAGCGCATTTGCTAAAATAGATCCCTGTTAGCTAACATATAAACACTTTAGAGAGTATCTGCAAAGCTGACCAATTCTTTATTTTTCCCATTTGAGTGGACAGTTCGCCGTTTGAGGGTTCAGAGTCCGGCTGACTATTCAGACACTCGTAGCAGAAGTCATTGCTTTGCGAGTGACGATAGAGTGTGCGCTATGCTGCGTGTCCTGGAGGGGCCTGTGGCTGCATTTCGACCTAGGCCAAGTTATTGCCGAGGCAGTTCCTCGGGCCAACGTTAAACGTCTGCACCACTTTCGCCATCCTGAGAAAGTGACATCATGCAAGATGCTCAGGTCATATCCGTCAAGATTCGAACACAGTACTATGGGGACAGAGAGTGTGAACTCTCGGAAACCATGCAAAGGAAGAGTACGGGTCCCTCCATCCGACTGAGGTGTGGATGTTAAGACAATGTCACTAGTCCTGATGGGGCTAGATTCTTTATGAGAAAGCGGTCCACCCCGACTGACTGCGTTCCATCTTCAACCACGTGCGTCTTCGGCTTCGGCCACGACGAAAATGCTCAAAAGTCACAACATGCTCGGTGTACTGTTCAGTTCGGCGCCTAGTCTGGTGCTCCTTGAAACAAAACATCAGAGTATAGCACTAGGGGTAACGGCCACCTCGCCAAGGCGAGGTGTGGCGACTCCAGCGGTCTGAAGTCCTGATTAAGCCGCTTTTCCTAAACAGACTTAGCTCACTTAGAAGGCTAAACAGGATATGAATTTCAAGATAGTATTATTCTGGTGTCTATTTGGGTATCAGATCGTAGTGTCGTAGTATCATAGCATCGTCAGATCATAGTGTTATAGCATTGTCAGATCATGGTATCATCATTCCGTAATATCAGTATTTCACAGCAAGATCAATGGAGCAAGACCTCTGGATAAATGATGTTCTCTGTTGTTGTAGATTCTGGTGGTAGTAGAAGAGATAGATTCGCCATATCTGTCACCCAGGAGAGTACAACATATAGTGGACCATGTGTAAACGGTGGAATACATAAATCAACACCAACGTGGTTAAATGACTGGCCTTGAGACTTGTTGATT
>QQXO01000469.1:0-12352 GCA_003709845.1 Chaetothyriales sp. CBS 134916
TGCTTGGAGCATTGGTGAGTCCAAATGGGGTAACAAGCCATTCAAAGAGTCCAAAGCGGGTTCGGAACGCTGTCAGCTATTCATCCCCTTCAGCAATCCTGACCTTGTAAAAGGCGGCGGAGACATCAAGTTTAGTGAACTACTTTGCTTTACTAATCCGGTTCAAGGTCTCTTGGATCTGTGGCAGTGGGTATCGGTCCTTACGGGTGATTACATTGAGGGCCCGGTAATCAACACAGAACTGTAGGCCTCCTCCGGGTTTCCTTACAAACAGTACAGGGGCAGCAGCAGGTGAGTTGCTGATACAGATGAAGTTCTTATCCAATAGTTCCAGTAATATCTTGTGTAGGACCAGGAGTTCCTCCCTTGACATATTGTATAGGGGGCCCCATGGCACGTCAGGAATTCGTCTATCCTTGTCTTTAACCAGCTCGATCCGGTGGTCAATTCCTGGCCGGTATAGAGGTAGCTTATCTGCCTCCTTCTGCTCGAACAGCTTAGGAAACTGTTCCAGGATCCATAGTGGTAGTTTCTCCTCTGGTTTAGGCCACACTTTGACTTATAGGGCCTTATTAATATTGTCTAGGCTCGCTGTAAAGACTTGGGTTGCCCCCTTCTCCTTTTGTGCTAGTGTAGTAAACACAGTTATATATACTTACTGGTGGTCAAACTGTTTCGTTGCCCCTTCTTTGTGTATGATCATTCTGGTATCCTTAAAGGTCAGTGTTCCCGCTTCAACATCCTTGATAACATGGTTCATTTCTAGCCAGGGGTATCCTAGGATCATAGGGTACCCCTTAATCTTTAGCACAACATAGAGGAAGGCTCTCTATATAACCCTCCCCCCTATATCAAGTTTCAGAGAGACTGCTTCAGTGATTATATCTGAGGAGATATAGTCTACTGACTAGAGTCTAATTAGTCCCCTAGAGATAGAGAGGCACGGTAAGCCAAGGCGAGTAGTAACTCGAGAATTAATCATCCTATATAAGAGGTACCCAGAGTCAATAAGAACTAATAATGGTTTAACATCATTCACAATTATAGATACTTAAAAGGGTTTACTCTCTATATAGTCTTGTTCGAACCTCTTAAATTCCTTCTATTCCTTCACCTTGGTTACTCAGTACTCCTGCTCGCGACTTTGTACAGGAGTTACTCGTTTTCCAAGTTGTCAGTATCCTCCTCAGTGTCTTCCAACAAGGGGCCCGGTACTGGTGCCTAGGCAGTATTGGCCTACTGGGGGTATTGTGCTAGCTTATACTTATAATTCCTTATGAAGTAACCAGGTCCTCCACAGCGGATACAAAGCCGGTTTTCTTTACGCCGGGCGATTTCAGTTTTATCTACCTATTTTGCTTATTGGGGTGTAGCAGTATTTATGGTTATGGTTGGCTGCTAATCTATAGTGTCGCTTGCTAGAGCTGAATCTTGGGCTGGGAGTTGGACTCCTCCTCTAGCTCTATGTGGGTAGGTTATATGCTCCCCAGCCCTCTTGCGACAGACCGCCTCAAGGTTTATGCTGACAGTTTGCAGCTGTTCGTAGTATACCCGGTAGGTGCTCGGTATAGCTACAGCCACAGTTACTTCCAAGAGGTCTGTTATAAGGCAGTTATATAGGAACGTCTTCTTCACTATATTGTTCTAAGCAATTCCTCCAGTGTCCAGGAGGGTCCTGTCGAATTCAGCCAGGAAGGTATAGAAAGGCTTGCTTCCTTGTTTCATTTGGCTAAGCTTCCTAGAGGCGCGTTCCGCGGCCTCTGTGTTGTTGTAAGCAGCCCTAAGCTGCTCCAGTAGGTAGGTGATGGTCATTTCGTGGGTACCCTTAACATTATTGACCCAGGAGCTGACCTGTTTAAGGGCCCCTTCTCTCAGTCGGCTATAGATATACCAGAATCTGGTAGCCTCTGTCTCAGTTGCCTTATCTGTGTCCAGTTTAGTATATATCAGGGTAACCTATGCCTTGAATTTGCTGCGTTTCCCTTTGAACTCTAGGAGTTCAGGGAGTTTTGCTTTTGGAGGCCTTACCGCCTCCACCAATGGTGTCCGTGCTGTTGTGCTAGCTTACACCAGTCTAGCAGTATTGCTTTCCTGTAGTTGCTGCTCCAGTGTTGATATTTGCTTCATCTACTCCGCAATCTGGTTGCTTTGAGCAGCGATTTGCCCATTCTGTACCATCATTTATGTATAGAGCTTGTTTACCTAGGTAGGGAGTCCCTCCCCTGTAGGGGTGCTCATAGGCGTTGCCATTCCGATATATTCCAGTGGATTTCAATAACTAAATAAAGATAGGATCGAAACCTAATATAAGGGCTTGTGATAGGATTGATACGCTATCAACAGGGGCGCTATATACAGGGAGGTTTCGATGAAGAACCCCTTCTCTACAGGCAAGGAGCAGCCTTATATGTTCTCCCGTCTACCCCCTTTTCTCTGTTAGTAATTTCCTTCGGTCCCAACACACTCCCTTCTGCACTCAGCCGACTACTGCATTAGTGCTGGTAGGACCTTCCCGTCAGTAGTCTATGAGGGCTATAGGGGGGACATCTGCGATCGGGATCGTATTCCTCTGCCCCATCAATAGTGCGATGACTTCCCTCTGCCCCGTCGATAGTGCGAAGACTTCCCTCTGCCCCGTTGATAGTGCGAAGACTTCCCTCTGCCCTGTCCGTGGTGCGAGTAGCTAGGAAGTCCCGTTTCTTGCTGGTCGGTGATTAGTCCATCAGTGTTCGCCTTCCGGGACAGCGGTTCCGGGAGATCAGCGCCCAAAGCAGTAAGTTTGCCGTTGCTGTCTCAGGGTTAGTACTTGTTGTATATCTCCCGCGCCGTTCAGATTGTCGCCGGCGACCGCCAAGACTCTTCAGGGCGCAGCCCTTGACAGTTCTGTCTGTCTATCAGTCTCCGGGTGGTAGGCTGTAGAGAGGCGCTATCTAATACCTAGTAAGTAGTATACCTATGTCTATATAGCGCTTATAAACTGGGCTCCTCAGTCTGATATGATCACTGATGGTGTGCTATAAAATCAATAGAAGGTATAGATAAATACCTTCGCTATATAGTCAATATCTATTGATTAGCAAGGTTCCAGGATAATACCCTTCCCTAGTCAGTCCGTGATCACCAGGATATTGGTGTTTCCTTGGCTATCCGGCAGAGGGCCTATGAAGTCCATGGCTATCTCACGCTACTGCTGTAATAGTACTAGTAGTGATCTAAGTAAGCCTTGCTTTCAGTCCCTCTATACCTTAACTCTGCTGTAGATATTGTAGTTACAGATAAATCACTGGATATCTTTCTTTATATTGGGCCAGAAGAAGTGTTGTCTCATGATTCCTGTTATACTATTCTTGCCAGGGTAACCTATAATAGTTGAATTGTAGGTCTCTTATATCAGGGCAGTTTATAATGGCTTATAGTCCAGTACCTATCTCCTACTTCTGAAGAGCAAGGATCTATCTAGGGCGAGTTAATAGTCTGTGATTAAGACCCTTACCAGTGCTTACAGATTTACCGGAAAGGTTTATTCTCTCTCCCAGACTACTTCTACTAGGCCTCCAAAGACCTGGTTAGCTTATTTTCCTGCTTCCTAGAGTTCCTTCAGGGTCTCTTCTGTTGATGAGCCTATACCCGAGATATCTATAATCTTGATTATAGATTTGTTTACAATCCTGATTATAGATATCCCTGCTTCTAGCCTTTGCTGTCCTGCTGTCCCTAGACTGTCTTCTGGGGGGGTCTAATCTATAATATATGTTACCCTCTTTGTGGTTTGGGTTCCTTCTGATCCCTGATATATATCGTGGGATAACCCCCTGGCCCGCCTCCCTGAGTATAGTTATATAGTGTTTACCTATATTATCCCTTCTAGGATAAGCCTTACTGTACAGAGTTAGAGCCGGTTATCTTCTTGTGTAGTTAGTAGATCCTGTTCTTTACGTAACAGTATATCTAGCTTCTGTCCTTAAGAAGCGGGTCTATACTTAATCATAGGTAAGAATTTACTTAAGATAAGTTATTAGTATATTTACTGTTCTGTCAGCCTCTGAACTTTATTAAAGTACTCTAGGTTCTTATGGTTAGTAAGTATTGTAAATTAGCCTACACTCTTTAGTTCCGCTTCCTATTCTACTAGGTATTTAATGATAGCTAGTATCTCCTTATTGTAGATCTAGTAGTTATATTCAGCTGGGTTGTTTTTCTTAGAGAAGAATATCACTAGATATAGAACTCCCTTATTATTATACTGAGATATGATCTCTCCTGTATAGTACCCAGATATATTAGTCTCAAGCACTATCTCTCGGTCTGGGTTAAACTAAGCTAGGACTAGTGCTGATATAAAGGTATTCTTCAATACCTAGAACGCCTCTTTAGCTTTTGGGTTCTAAGAGAATAATATATCCTTCTTAGTTAGGGTATATAAGGGCGCTGTAAGCTTTAAGTAGTCCTTAATGAATTATTGGTAGAAGTTAGTGAAGCCTAGGAAGCTTATTATATCCTTTGCTATCTGGGGGGCCTACTATTCCTTAATAGCCTCTACCTTCTTTGGGTCTATACTTAGTCCTTATCCTGCCTTAATGATAAACCTAAGGTACTTAGTTAACTTAACCTCAAACTTATACTTATCTATATCTAGTAGTAGGCCTGCCTTCTCTAGCTTTTCTAGTACTAACCTCGTGTGTTCCCTGTGCTGCTTACAGCTTCTATTAGTGAATATTAGTATATTGTCTATATAAGCCGAGACAAAGTTATCCAGATATTCTTGTAGGGTACTATTAATATACTATTAGAAGGTACTAGGTATATTAGCTAGTCTAAAAGGGGTAACTAGCCATTTAAAGAGACCGAATTAGGTCCTAAATACAGTGAGCTATTCATCCCCTTCCGCAATACAGATCTTGTGGAATACTGCTGTTATATCGAGTTTTGTAAACTACTTTACCTTGCTTATATAGTTTAGCGTTTCTCTGATCAGAGGTAGAGGGTACTGATCCTTCTTAGTGATCTTGTTAAGGGCTCAGTAGTTATAGCAGAAGTATAGTCCTCCCCTAGGTTTCTTAGTGAACAGCACAGGGGCTGCCGCAGGGGAGTTACTTACTCTGATGAAGTTCTTATCTAATAACTCTATAAGTATCTTTCACAGGACTAGCAGTTCATCACAAGATATACTGTATAGCGGCCTCTATAGTACTCTAGGTATCTATCTATTCAAGTCCTTCTCTAGTTTGATCCGGTGGTTGATTCCTGGTCGACAGGGTAGGAGCTTGTTAGCCTTGTCTTTACTGAAGAGTAGACTAAACCTTTTATATACCCAGGGAGGTAGTTTGGTCTTCGGGTCTATTAGCGTTTTATCTAAGAGGGCTTTATTAATATCAGCAAGACTTACTATAAAAACCTGAGTCTTACCCTTATCTCTTCTCCTCTGGTAGCTTGCTATAAAGATAGCTACCCTGATCTATCGGTGATTATATTTATACTTGCCTTCTTTATATACAATTATTCCTGTGTCCTTGAAGGTTAAGGTACCCTCTAATATATCCTAGATAGTATTATTATATTCTAACCAGGACCAGCCCAGAATGATGGTGTGTTCCTGGATCCGTGGCACTATATAGAGGAATACCTTTTTATTCACCCTTCCTCCAATATCTAATTCAAGGTAGACAGCTTCTTTAATATGGTTTATAGCCATATTTTTGATAGATTATAGTCCTCTTAGGCTACAGAGGATACACAGTAGTTAGAGACATTGAGTAGTACAGGAATTAATCAGGCTATAGCAAAGGCAACCCCTATCAACTAAGGCTGATATAGAGGATATTCTATTAATAACTATGGATACCTTGAATAGACAATCATTTATCTGTCTTCTCTCAAACTTATTAAATTCTCTTCTTAACTATCTCTAATCTGGTGTACGCTCCTACCGGTGGTTTCTAGCAGGAGCTACTTGTTTTCCGAGTCCCCTAAGTTATCTAAGTCTTCATTATCCTCTTCCTTTTCATCATGATGGCAGTAAGGGCGGGCTATACTGACTTGTTGAGGCTTGATAGCAGTATTAAGTTCACACTGAGGCACTATATACCCCTTCTTACCACAATAGATACATTGTTTATTCCTGTAGTGTTAGTCAAGTTCCTCCTTACTCAGCTATCTTACCCGCTTCTGTGGCGCTGCTAAGTTTGCTGTTGTTGTTGGTTACTAATCTATTTGATTAGTATTATCTATTTACTGGGGGTCACTTCGTCAATTTCCCTAGGGTGTAAAGGCCTTTCCTACCTTCTTCTTCTGCAGAGTTTCTAGGTTTGTGCTGACTCTCTGAAGGAACTCACAGTATACCTAGTACTTATTAGGGGTATTAGTTGTAACAATAGCCTCTTATAAGGTATAAGAGAGTCTATTAGCCAGGAAGGTGATCTTGACAGTGTTATCCCAGCTTGAACCACTGGTGTCCAGGAGAGTCCGGTCAAAGTCTGCTAGGAAGATATAGAAGGGTTAGTTGCCTTGTTTGATTTGGGCTAGCTTGTTAGCTGCCCTCTTAGTGGATTCGGTATCGTTGTATACCGCTATAAGTTGCTTAAATAACTTCTTAACTGTCATATCTGGTTACCCAGCTGCTGCAGTGATAGTGTTTACCCAGGAGCTCATCTGTTCTTGGGCCCCTTCGCGTAACTGTAATAGTATCCCTATGCTGTGTAAGTATAGGAGGGCTGTTGAGATGTTCTAGGCCTGATGTCTGGCGAACAACAGTATTGTGCGGCCACTGTACAGGTAGGACAATTAGATAGATGACGGGGGAACGCAACAAGATACTAATACAGTGTATAGTCCTTGAGACTGGCTATCAGACTATGAAGAGTCCTCTGGAAGGAGGTCTCTTCATCCTCTCTATATACCCTTCAATAGTATATATCCTGGGGGGGCTAGATTCTTCCCCAGCCTCTTCTGGCTGTATCCCTAGCCATATCCTGAGCCATTGTCTTTCCTGTGGTTTCTATTTGCTGGTCCCTTAGGCCTGTACTGAGGGTTGCTTATGCTTCTTATATATATCACAGTCTTGCTTCTGACTTGGGTCTGCGCTATAACCCTGTAGCGGGGAGATCTGCGATACTTATCACATCGCGGTTCCTGCAACAGCTGTTGTAGGTCTCCCGGTTTGGGAGTCCTGTTATAACTACCCTCTTCTCAAAGGGTGATGTCCTTATCACCTAATTCTTGTTGTTAGGCTCGGTTTGTTTGCGTCACTTCTTAGAGCACTTCTTCTCGAATCTCGCTATCGCCTCGGGTATGTTTTGTAGATACTTTGTAGGCTTATAGGAGTTATATTCAGAAGGCTAACCCGTCTACTTAACCAGGTAATGTACCACACCATTGATGATCCGGCGGTCTTGTATCTCTTCAACTTCCTATTTATCCTGGGGGTCCTCGAGATCAGGCATCTATATAAGGCTGTTATTGTTATATCAGTGTTGGTAGCCTTTAAGTAATTGGATCAGAAACATATTGTGTAGTTATGTATATTTTGCTGGCAGTGCAATACAATATACTTATGATCTAATATGTTTAAGTACTTGAAATAGTCCTATCTATTGGGGCGCTAGCTTCTGAACCTTGAACTTAAGGTTTTTTGTAGATAGCTTAACAAAATCATCTATCCTAAACTGCTTAGGTATATAGTTAGTATTATAGTAGTATACTATATATTCTTAGGATATGATTAGGCTGCTTCTTAGCTGCTCTCGGAGTTTATGGAGCTTTCGAACTTGGTTGCGGGCAGCTAGGACCCTCTTTTCAGCGATATTGTCTACAATATTAATACAGATTTCATAGTTAGTTCTGAATAGGGCTTGGTTCAGACTTATTCCTATGCTTGAATTCCTGCTGTTGTTGTATACAAATTATATAAGTAGCAGTAGTCTTGGCTATGTATTTACCTCTTATGATATATATATATATAGATAGTCTTCGAGAATCCTGTTTAAGGCCTCACTCTGGCCGTCAGTTTGGGGATAGAATACTGTAGATATACAGCGCTTAATTATCTTGATCTTGTATACTTCTCGCCAGAAGTCCAATATAATCTGTGAATCATAATCAGAAATAATACCTCTAGGGCTACCAAAACAGCACTTAATATACTCAAAAAAGAGCTCAGCAAAGTCTACAGCTAATGAATCTTCTTGTGTAGAGATAAACAAGGTATACTTTGTGATATAACAGACCACTGTCAATACAGTGTTATATATATTTCCCTTACTACTTGTAGTCGGTAAGCCTATGATCTAATCCAGACTGATCTCCTTGAAGGGGGTAGTATCCTCTAGAATCGGGAGTGGTTATAGCTCTCTATAAGGCTTGTGTCGGTGAATAGCCTTTCCTTGGCAGATTAGGTAAGTTGTAATATACTTATATATATCATTTATAATTCCGGTCCAGGTAAATCGCTGTTAGATCAGGTCCAGGGTTTTATCTCAGCCCTAGTGGCCTCCGGAGGGGTAGTTATGATACCTTCTTAATAGCTCAGCTCTGAGGCTCTCTTACTGCGGTATATATACATAACTATTACTAACCAGTAGGTCTCCCTTATCGGCTAGGTAGTTACATCTCAGACTCTATTATGATTCTTGTGTACCTAGGGTACTACAATCGTTATTCTGTTGTTGTTGCGCCGCTGCCAGCGAATAGTCTTCAGGTAAGGGACCTTCTAGGGACTAGGAATAGGTATAGAGCTAATTAACTATCTATCTATACTATAGATTAGCGACTTAAGCGCTTTTGATCAGATTATATAACAATATATCTAATATCTCTGGGGAGATCTCTATCTTAGGTAGTTCTTCGCCTTCAACCTTCTGCCTATTGCTATTAGCTGGTACTTGATACACAGCAGCAGACTCAGTAGGGGTACCTATCAGCATAGCTGACTTCGGGGCCGCAGGAGTAGACAGCTCACTGCGCTCAGTGCTCGCCTGACCCAGGGACTTTTGTAATACTTCTTATAGGTACAATAAGTCTTGTATATCTCCCTGTTGTTAGCTTTAGCGCTTATATATATTGTCTTTATCTATGAAGTAGGATACTATATCTCTTACTTATACCTAAGTTATTGTCTAGGTCAATAGTGCTTAGATCTTATAGTCACTAGATACTGACTATATATACACTCCTAGCGAAGCAGTTGTAAGCTTGTTCTTTAGTGTCGGCATTAGTTTTGCTACAGCTGTGTCTAGGGAGTCGTCCTCTTCTATGTAGTCTAGGTGTCTAGATAGTCTATCTGCAGGGTTCAGGGAGCCTTTTCAGTAGTAGATGGTGAAATCGTGCGGTATAAGTATGAGTAGCCAGCGGGCTTATTGTCTATTCAGATTAGGTTGGTTTATAAACTACTTCAAGTTCTCATGATCGGACTAAACCTCTATGTTTGGGGCGCCTTCTAGGTAGTGTCGCCACTGCTTGAATCTAAGTATAATGGCTATAAGCTCCTTATTGTAGATTAGATAGTGGATTTCCACTCTAGAGAACTTCTTTAAGTAGTATATAATAGGGTACTATCTGTCCTCCTACTTTAGGGATAGTATACAGGTATATACCTTACTGGACACATTACTTTCAAGGTGTATAGGGTGCGCAGGATTATAATAACAAAGGACTGGTATAGAGATAAACACCCTAATCAAGCTATTGAATGCTTCCTGCTGGGGTCTCTACTACTTATGATTAGTGATTCTACCAGGTTTCCTACCTTTCTGTAGACCCTGGAGTAGGTCTTGTAGGGGTTTCATAATTCCTGCGAAATTAAAGATAAAGTGACAGTAGAAATTACAGAATCCAAGGAATACCTGAATATCGCGGTAGGTCTGGGGTCGGGGCCACTTCAATATGGTGTTGACTTGCTTGGGATCCATATGTATACCATCCTTATTGATGACAAAGCCAAGGTACTCTATTTCCGGCTTATAGAACTCGTATTTACTGGGGTTGGTGTATAGTTCAGCTTGAGTCAGCTACTTAATTATGAGTTCTAGGTGTCTTGTATACTCCTCAGGGGTCCTAGAATAGACTAGGATATCGTCTAGGTAGACAATACAGAAGTTATCTAGGTAGCCTCGTAGTGCCTGCTGGATATAGGACTAGAAGGAGGCTGGAGTGTTTGTAAGCCCAAATAGTAGTATAAGCCACTTGTAGTGCCTATATCGCGTACAAAATACTGTCTTCTATTCGTTGCCTTCCCGGATCCGGATCCTGTGGTATGTATTGTGGAGGTTAATCTTAGAGAATACCTTGGATCTATCCAGGTGGTCCAGGAGCTTATTGATGAGGGGTAAGGGGTACCGATTCTTAATGGTGATATTATTCAGCTTCCTATAGTCCACACAGAGTTGTAACTCGCCGCTCTTGCGAGGTACGAACAGGATTGGTGCTCCTACAGGGCTATTCGATTCCTGTATCCAACCGTTTCCAAGAGCTTCTGCTAGGTATTCCCGTAGTACCTTTAGTTCCGCAGGTGACATATTGTAAATACATATCCAGGGGGGTTCGGTACCTGGTTTAAGCTCTATAGCGTGATCTATTGGCTTGTGCAGGGGGGGTTTCACAGCCTTTTCTAGGTCAAAGAAGCTGTGGAATCGCTTTCGAAGATGCTGTGGTACACCAGCGAGGTCCATTCGCTGTGGTGGGGATTGATGGTTTACTATTTCTAAGGAGTTGTCTGTAATATTGTCATAGGGATTGTAATGAAGTCTTACCTGTATTACCTGTGCTCTAGGGTGGCTGATTTCTTTGGCAAATTATGCAGTAGAGATAACAGTTACCTTCGGCTTATATTCGAATTCCTAATTATCATCACCGTTATAAATACAGATACAGAGATCCTTTAGTGCTGGTCTTCCTAAGAGGATCTGAGTGTCTTATACTACTCTTTCAACTGCAAGAAATAGGTGTTTTATATATATAGTGTGGTTATAGCGGTCAGTGAGTGTTAGCTGTAGATAATAGAATCTATAGGTTTCTGGATAGCTTTCCCCTATTCCTATTAATTTCGGTGCAGTATAGTGGTGTTTTGGTTTTGTGCAGGGCTCAAGGCCTAGTGACTTCACAAACAAGAGAGAAACAATGTCAACCATCGAGTATGTATCCATACTAATAGGTGCGTGTCTCCGGCGAGTCCACTGCGATAGGGGTGCAACTTCTGCCTAAGTAGTCATAGTGTCCTCTATCCTGGAGTAACTAGTCTCATAAGAAGACTCTTGTCCTGTCAAGACTGGCACAGGGAGTCCTAGTTGTTTTTTTGTTGTTTGCTGGGCGGCTCGGTGTCAGTGTCTTCAGAGGAGTTACCTAGTTCTTCTGTTTGGTTATCATCGGCACTGTTATCTACTTATACTGCTTGTACTTAGGTATAGGGCCTCTTAGTGTTGCTATATATATGGAATACTTGTGATTTAGCAGTACTAGTAGTGTCCTGGCTTGTTATAGTAGGTTTTGGGTCAGAGCTGTCTAGATATTCTCTCGTGTAGTGTCCTATCTTTCTATATCCTAGGTAAGCGTTAGTGTTAATATAACGCTGTTGTTCTTCAGCAGTAATCCGGGGTAGTCAACTTGTAGGGTTGTTCTGTGGTGTACAGGGGTTTCTTAGGGAATTAGGTTGAGTAGGTCTTGGCTTTAGAGAATTAGTGTTTCATATACTTCTCGTATACACTAGGTTATCCCGGTATAAATGTATTTCATGTTTAATGCCTTCAGGTGTCATTGTGTACCATAGACAACCTACATACCCTACTAATTCTTGAATATTTATATAGTTCTGGTCTTGCTGGTTAACCAATGAGTATAGTAGGGGTAAGAGTCTTGTCTATAGATCATCTATTTCTAGAGTCCGGTATGATTATAGGCTGAGGTTTAGTAATCGGAGGTAGAACTTGTTCAGGTCCTCATCAATATATTGTCGAGCCTTAGTGAACTCTTCTGCTAGCTGTTGTTAACTAGTATCACTGCAGAGTACTGTATCACAGGTCTAACATATGAATTTTTGCCAGTGGGTATTGATTATAAGGAACACTTATAAGACACTAGTATATGATATTTATAGCGATTCATCTATAGTCATTTCTATAAAGATGATCTTGTACCGACTAGTTGTGTACTTCGTTGGGTCACCAATGAATACAGATTGTTGTCAAGGGCTGCGCCCTGAAGAGTCTTGGCGGTCGCCGGCGACAATCTGAACGGCGCGGGAGATGTACAACAAGTGCTAACCCTGAGACAGCAACAGCAAACTTACTGCTTTGGGCGCTGATCTCCCGGAACCGCCGTCCCGGAAGGCGAACACTGATGGACCAATCACCGACCAGCAAGAAAC
>QQXO01000470.1:0-12343 GCA_003709845.1 Chaetothyriales sp. CBS 134916
AGATCCTTCTCCAGCCTAGGAGTAAGCTCCCTTTCCTGAGACCTATCCCTACGTCCCCAGTTAGTGACCAGCTTCAGCGTGAGTATATCAAAGACTACCTAGAGCGCGGATAGATACGCCCAAGCACATCCCCAGTTGCTTCCCCTTGCTTCTTTGTGCCTAAGCCCCATAATAGGGGATAGCGTTTCTGTGTTGACTATCGAAAGTTGAATGATATCACAGTCAAGAACCGCTACCTGACCCCTTTGTTTGACAATCTGATGCAATCAGTCAAGAACTCCAAATAGTTCACCAAGATTAATATTATAGAAGCCTACCACTGTATCCGAATTACTGCTAGGTACGAGTACCTCACAGTATTCAATACTCACTATAGTCTCTATAAATACATAGTCCTTCCTTTTGGTCTTTATAATACCCCTGCAACCTTCCAGGCTTATATAGACAGAACTCTTGGTGACCTCCTTAATCAAGGAGTAGTTACCTTCTTCGACAACCTACTTATCTATATAGAGACCTAAGAAGAGTGTATCAAGAAGACTAAGAAGGTACTGGCTCACCTCCGAGAAGCTTGCCTCTTCGTGAAAATCAGCAAGTATAGCTTCTTTATCCAGGAAGTTGACTTTCTTAGCTTCTTGATTAAACTAGGAACCCTTGAGATATACCTAGAGTGTATTGAAGCTATCCAGGATTAGCCTCAGCCTAAGAAAGCTAGGGATATCTTGTCTTTTCTAGGCTTTGCTAACTTTTACTGCTGTTTTATTAGGGGATTCTCCTAGATCTATGCTCTATTAACCGACCTCCTGAAGAACAATAGAAAGTACTTTATATGGACACTAAAGACCTAAGAAGCTTTTGATCACCTAAAAGAGGTATTTACCTCAGAACCAGTATTAGTACACTATAACCTAGAACTACCTATATTTATTGAACTAGATACTTCTGTTATAGAGACTAGAGGAATCCTGTCCTAGATAGATAAGTAAGGACACTGACACCTAATCATATACTACTCTAAGAAGTTTATATCTACTAAGCAGAGATATAGAACCCTAGACTAAGAACTCTTAGTTATTATGAGATACTTTAAGTACTAGAGATACTTCCTTGAAGGGAGCCCTCATCAGATCACTGTACTCTCTGACCATAGGAACCTATAATAGTTCAATTCTAGTGATAAGCTTAACTACTGTCAGTAGGGATAGCGGAATAAGCTATCTAACTATAACTTTGTTATTAAATATTAACCCGGTACCTCAAACCCTGCTGATACCTTATCCCGCTGACCAGACTTCACTACTGATGAGCTTAAGTCTACCCTGTTCCTGCGCCTTACTGTAGTTAAGGCCCCCCCAGAATTCCTATGACTAGAATACCTTGAGGCCCTAGAGTATGACTCTTAGGCCTAGGAGAATATCCTGAACAACAAGACCCTTAATAACAACTAGACCTAAGTTGATAGGTTTCTCTACTTCCAAGAACACCTTTATATTCCCCCTGGCCCTGAGAACTCCCTCTGAAACTAAGTCTTACTTAGCTGCTATAACTACCTAGCTACCGGCCACTTTGGGATTAACAGATCCTGTAAACTAGTTAGTTATGACTACTTCTGGCCTAGCTAATACTCTGAGATAAGAGCCTGGGTTCAGTGTTACTAGAGCTGCGCAGCAGCTAAGAGCCACCGATATAGAATATATAGACTCCTCTATCTACTCCCTATCCCCGAGGGAAGGTGGACCTATATCGGTGCCGACTTTATCATAGGCCTTCCTAAGAGTGAGGGATATAACTCTATAGCCGTCTTCATTAATGCCCTTACTAAGATAGTATACTTTGTTCCCTATATCTATAAAGGCTTATCCGCCAAGAAGTTCTCTTAGATACTTACCTCTGAAGTCATTTGCCTGTATAGAATACCTAAGACTATTGTTACAGACCGAGGCACTTAGTTCATGAATAAGACCTTCTCTGATATCTGTAAGCGCCTTAGAATTGACTATACCCCCTCTATAGTATATTATCTAAGAACAAATAGGCAAACTAAGTGTGTGAACTAACCCCTGGAAGTATACCTACACCACTATATAAACTATGCCCAAGATAACTAGGCCAAGTAGATTAACCTTGTAGAAATTATATATAATAATAGTAAATACTTAACTATAGGTATGACACCCTTCTACACCTGCTATAGATACTACCTAGACTTTGAACTCTGTGGAGAGGTTGAGGGGGAACTACTCACTGATATCACTGCTACAAGATTTACAGAAGACTCTACCTAGATCCTGTCCTACCTGAAAGAAGACCTAGAACACTGTTGCCTATCTATAGGCAAGTATTTTAACCTATATAGAATGACCAAGACCTATGAAGTTAGAGATCGTGTCATGCTGGATACAAGGAATATCCGAAGCCGCCGGCCTTCCTCTAAACTGGATATAAAGAACCTTGGACCCTTTGAGATTACTGAAGTTATTAACCCTAGTATCTATAGACTTACTCTACTAGAGAATCTATCTATCTATCCTGTGTTCTATATAGAACTCTTATACCCAGCAAATTCTGATGACTGCCCGACTAAGCAACTAGATTACTCTGGAGTATTCGAAATAGATTCTGATGATGCTAAGTAGGAAGTACTTAGCCTCTTAAATATATACTTTCACCGACCCTCTAAGCAGTGGTAGTATAAAGTCTACTAGAAGGGTGATTTTGAGCTAACTTAGGAACCTACCTACCTACTGCTGTATATAGAGTTAATCAAAGCCTTCTATATTACCTGCCTAACTAAGCCTAAGCTGTCACCAGAAGCCTTCTTGAAACCCAAGGAAAACTATGAGGACAATAATAAGGCCTTGCAGGAGCAAGACCCCTAGTGGGGGGGGTACAATATTAGGAGGCTAGAGGCCTCTAAGCCTGTTACAGGGACCAAGGGTCAGGCAGAGAGAGAGGGATATCTATAATCCCGATTGTACTTAGGGGTGACACTGCGAATTAGCTACACCCCTTCGGGACTAGCTCTAGATGCGTTATATCTATATCTACCTGGCCTCTGCCCTTCATAGACTTACCTTCCTTCAGGTTTAGTTCAATTCATTAATCATACTAATTCCCTGCTCCTCTCGTTACTTGCCTCCGCCACACCACAGAAATACAGGTACCCGCCTTGTTGGATCTAGTCTTTATCAAGGATATCCTTATTCAGGATATTACTCTGAGCCTATTAGTCGTTAGCTAAAGCTTCAGAATACTCTCTTTTAAGGTATTCTAGGGCTACTCTAACTGCTGCAAAACTTAAGAATAGTATTGACTCTAATTCATCAGGAGTGTAGTTAGGTTGTCTTGATAGGGCGTCTACTGGATTAGATATCCCTAGGCGGTGCTTGATTTCAAAATCAAAGTTAGATAGCTTATTCCGCTATCCCTACTAGCAGCGGTTAAGCTTGTCACTTAAGTTAAACCACTGAAGGTTCTAATAGTCACTCAGTACTGTGATTTTATAAGGACTTCCCTTGAGGAAGTGTCTCTAATACCTAAAGGCTCGGATAATTACTAGGAGTTCTTAGTCTAGAGTTCTATAGCGCTGCTTAATAGGTGTGAATTTCTTGGAATAATAGACTATTAGATATTAATATCCTTCCTTATTAGTCTATAATAGGATTATACCAGAGGCAATAAGGGAGATATCTAGTTCCACTATTATTAGTGATTCTAGGTTATATTAGGCTAGGATTAGTTTAGACAAGAATACCTGCTTAAGTTCTTTAAAAGCTCTCTAGGCGGCTTAATTCTACTTAAAAGGCTTTCCTTTATCTTTTAAGAGGTCTATCAAGGGGGAACAGACCCTAGAGAATCCTCAGATAAATCGGCGATAGAAATTAGTAAACCTAAGGAATAATAGGATATCTCTAGGTTTCTTAGGTTCTGGCTAGTCCCGAATTACTTAGACTTGTTTAGGGTCTATCTCTATAGACCTAGGCTTGATCAGGAAACCTAGAAAGTTAACTTCCTAGGTGAAGAAGCGGTACTTAGGGAGTTTATAGAAGAGCAAGGCTTCTATAAGCCGCTCCAGAACCTTCTATATTCTCTTGATATACTCTTCACAGGACTCAGTATAGATAAGTAGGTTATTAAAGAATATAACTACTCCCTGATTAAGGAGGTTACCTAGGGTCTTATCAATATAGGACTAGAAAGTTGTAGGGGTATTGTAAAGTCTAAAGGGGAGTACAGTATACTTATAGAGTCTATAATAGGTATTAAATACTGTCAGATACTTATACTCTACAGCTATTTAGATTCGATAATAAGCTTCTGTAATATTGAGTTTGGTGAACTACTTAGTATCTTTAACTGTTTATATAAGGTTATTAAAGAGGGGGGTTAGGTAGCGGTTTTTAACAGTGATATTATTGAGTTTGTGGTAGTCCACTATAAATCAGAGTCCCCCTTTATATAGTTTAGGGACAAATATATATAGAGATACTACTAGGGAGATACTTAGACAGATCTATCCTCTCTCTAAGTATTCTTGGATATATTCTTTCTAGACTTTATCTTAGGCTCAAGAGATAGGGTATAGACACTAGGTAGGAGGTAATTTTCCTTCTTATAGGATGATCTTATGATCTATATTAGGGCGGAGGGGCAGTAGCTCGTGGGCTTCTTAAATACTAAAGTAGTTAGTGTATAACTAGAGTTCTGGAGGCAACTGGTTCTGGAGGTCTTCAGTAAGATTAGTTTGGACTATAGCTATAGATAATCAGACTTACTCTCTAAACTCCTCTTCTCCTATTTCACAGACTATATAGATAAGAGGATCATGAAGGTCTTGGTATATAAGGTAGATATAATCATACCCTACTAGCTTATGATCTAGGGTATTTTTCAGGGTAATTCTAGGTTAAGCCTAGACTAAGGCAATGAATATAAGGCTACTATTAATAGCCTTTTTTAGTTCATAGATCTAGGATAAACTAAGGTCTTTAAGCTTAGAGCTTTTGAAGTTTTACTATTTCTCAAGTAATTCCGGGGGGTATCACTCCTCTTCTTAGAGGGTGTTAAGTTCTTCCTGGGCTTCGGGGTCAGGGTTGTTAGGGGGGATATTTACAATCAGGATCACAGAATATCCAGTATTACAATTGTGATTGTAAATATCCCCCTAGGCAGGGTATCCTTAGGCAGGGTATCCTTAGGCAGGGTATCCTTAGGCAGATGTTTGGGAGGCAGCTGCTTAGGGAACAGATGCTTAGGAAGACACTTCATAGTGTTCTGTGTTTCCGGGAGCTTTGTGAGGTTTAACAGTATCACAGATATAGTTGATATCTAGGTCAATTTGATAAAGGCCAGGCCTACTAATAGAGAAATCATCTAGTATCTCAGATTCAATTACTGCTATATCTGCTTTAGGGAAGCCCTCTAATTAGACTCTAACTAGGTGTTCTTGCGAGGACTCAGTACCACAGGGTCTCCCTTTAAAGTCTTCCAAGCTGATAGTAACTAGGTCTCCTTAGAGCCTATTTCTCTGAATAAATATTCGAGAAATCAGGTTTACTTCAGCTCCCCTATCCACTAATATCCACGCCCTTTAACTACTAACTATTCTATTTACCTTTAACTACTTAACTACTTAGCTAGGTAGTTTAGGCCTCCTGGTGTGCTTAGTTAGTGTGGATATCTTAGTTATATTTATAGGTAAGCCTATTGGTTTACTCTTAGAAGCTTTAGATAGAGTAGGGGATTATCTTATAGTTGTCTAGTTATTAGCTTAGATAGCTATAGTAGATACTTTTAGGGGCGAGAATTAGATAGTATAGTCTTAAGTAAGGTACCCTAGTTAGTGATATTTTAGGTAGAGGTTCTCTTGTTAGCAGTGGGCTTGCTCCTCTAGGGTTAGCTTAGGTAGGAATAGCATAGTTTTTATAGATAAGCCAATATCCTTCCTCAGCTTATTTCTGGTATTCCTTGGCTTATTCTAGGAATCAATAGCAGGGGTTTTGTAATTAGTGTAATACTTATTATCTGCTAAAATAGCTATCTACTTGATAATGGTATAGTCATTCTTATTAGTAGAGCCTATAATAGGGTAGGAGAATAATTCCTTAAGGCAGGGATAGAGACCTATAATAAAGTCTCGCCCCTTTCTAGTGATATCAAGATTCAGTTGTTTATATAGGGTCTCAAATTGACCTGTATACTTTCGAGCTAAGGAGGTTTACTTCAGAGTTCTAAGTTACTTATAGTAATATCCCTCAACAGCGCCAGAACTAAGGTAAGCAGTTTCAACAAAGTTAAGAAATTCTTTGTGACTATGGATCTTGCTGTCCTTAATTTCACTAGTAATAAGGGCCTACTATTCCTTACTAATATAAACCCAGAATAGGTTCACTTAGGATTAGTCTGACTTGTATACAATAGGTACCACAGTAATTCAAGTGTCATAGTCACTTATATATTGGTTATAGTCACTAAGTTTACTATTCTATGGCTTAATAGCTGGAAGGTTCTTAGTTAACTCTGCTTTAGTGGACTTAGCTGGCTGCTGAAGAGACATGATTGATTTAAGAATTACTTGTAGGTTCTGAGTTAATAGAAACATACCTGGTTATGGATTCTGGGGCTGTATACTTAGAGTATTGTTTTGATTAGAGTATGATATATTGTATACCTATTGTGATATAGTGATTGGGTCTGGTGAGTCTTCTTGGCTAGGGCTAGCTAGAGGAAAACTTGGGGGTGTTGTCTCTAATTGAGGGTTATCAGGCTCTTGGGACTTCTGGAGTGGTTGCCTAGGTGGTATCTTGACTAGGCTAGAGTGGAGGCTAGGACTCGATTCAGGGGCTAGGATCTTGTGTCTGCAAGCTGGGACTGGGATCTTGCGTCTGTAAGCTGGGACTAGGACTGGGGTTTCGCGTTGATTTGCGGGCTGAGACTAGAACAGGACTCGATTCGGGGGCTAGGATCTTGCGTCTGCAAGCTGGGACTGGGATCTTGCGTCTGCAAGCTGGGACTAGGACTGGGGTTTCGCGTTGATTTGCGGGCTGAGACTAGAACAGGGTGTTCCCTGCCGGTCCTGCAAGTTTTGAGGCTTAGACTGTCGTGTGGAGGCGAGACAGGATGCAGGAGGAGCAGGGACAGGGTTCAAGGATTGGTAATTGCTAAGCCTAAAGAGAGGGTAAGCAAGGATAGACGACCCCTGCAGCACTAAATACGCAGGTGTGCGCCAAGACCTGCGCCAAGATCTGCAGGTGTGCGTCAAGACCTGCGCCAAGACTTGCGCCATGACATCTACGATCCCGATCGTAGATGTCCCCCCCCCTGGTCCCCGTAACACCTCAAGGAACAAAGACTTACCTTTGAAGTACTAGGATTTAATAGTAACTTATTACCTAGCTCCTAAGTACCTACTCTACCTTAAACCAATCCCCTATCTACCAGAATCATGACTAACATGATATACCCTACTATTAGACTACCGATAGTGAGCTATATATACTTTACCCTATCCTTATAACTATTTAGTAGCTACAAAAATAACTATAAATCTAACTTAGACTACCTAATACCCCTCCTAGGATAGAAAGGCCTTAAGTTTAATCTCTTAGATATTCCTAAGTTAAAGATTAACTCTACTCTACCTAAGTTTAATAATTAGCTGTTTTGTCTATAATCTGTATTTATTAGTGACCTAACAAAGTATATAACTAGTCAGTATAAGATCATCTTTATAGAAATAACTATAGATAAATCGCTATAGATATTATATATTAGTATCTTATAAGTATTCCCTATAATCAGTACCTACTAGTGAAAATTTGTATATTAGATCTATGATACAGTACTCTATAGTGATACTAGTTAATAATAGCTAGTAGAAGAGTTTACTAAGGCTTAATAATATATTAATAAGGACCTAAATAAGTTCTATCTCTAACTACTAAACCTCAGCCTATAATTATACTAGACTCTAGAGATAGATAATCTATAGATAAGACTCTTACCTCTACTATACTTATTAGTTAACTAGCAAGATTAGAACTATATAAATATTCAAGAATTAGTAGGGTATATAGGTTGTTTATAGTATATAATAATACCTGAAGGTATTAAATATGAAATATATTTATACCAGGATAACCTAGTATATATAAGAAATATATAAAACACTAATTCTCTAAAGCTAAAACCTACTTAACCTAATTCTCTAAGAAACCCCTATATACTATAGAATAACCCTATAAGTCAACTACCCCAGATTACTACTGAAGAATAATAGTATTATATTAACACTAATACTTACCTAGGATATAGAAAGATAGGACACTATATAAGAGAATATCTAGATAGCTCTGACCCAAAACCTACTATAACAAGCCAGGACACTACTAGTACTACTAAATCATAAGTATTCTGTATATATAGCAACACTAAGAGGCCTTATACCTAAGTATAAGCAGTATAAGTAGATAACAGTACTAATAATAACTAAATAGAAGAACTAGGTAACTCCTCTGAAGACACTGACACCGAGCTGCCTAGTAAATAATAAAAAAACAACTAGGACTCCCTATACTAGTCTTAACAGGATAAGAGTCTTCTTATAAAACTAGTTACTTCAGGATAGAGGATACTATGATCACTTAGGCAGAAGTTATACCCCTATCATAGTGGACTTGCCGGAGATATATACCTATTAGTATAGATATATACTTAATAGTTAATATTGTTTCTCTTTTATTTATAAAGTCACTAGGCCTTAAGCCCTATATAAAACCAAAACACCACTATACTGCACCGAAATTAATAGGAATAGAGGAAAGCTATCTAGAAACCTATAGATTCTATTATCTATAGCTAATACTTACTGATCACTATAACTATACTATATATATAAAACACCTATTTCTTACAGTTAAAAGAGTAGTATAAGATACTCAGATCCTCTTAGGAAGATCAGCACTAAAGGATCTCTATATCTATATTTATAATAGTGATAATAATTAGGAATTTGAATATAAGCTAAAGGTAACTATTATCTCTGCTATATAATTTACTAAAGAAATCAGCTACCCTAGAGTATAGGTAATACAGATAAGACTTCATTATAATCCCTATAACAATATTATAGACAACTCCTTGGAAATAGTAAACTATTAATCCCTACTACAGTGAATAGACCTTACTAGTATACCATAGTATCTTTAAAAGTAATTCTACAGCTTCTTTGACCTAGAAAAGGCTGCGAAACCCCCTCTATACAAGCTAATAGATCACGCTATAGAGCTTAAACTAGGTACTGAACCCCCCTAGATATATATTTACAATATATTACCTACAGAACTAAAGGTACTACAGGAATACCTAGCAGAAGCTCTTGGAAACAGTTAGATATAGGAATTAAATAGCCCTGTAGGAGTACTAATTGTCAGGGTTTGTGATAGGATGTATTGCACTATCAACAGTGACGTCTAAGTACAAGAAGGTTTTCTTGAAGAGAGACCTTCGAGGGAGAATGCAGCCATCATATATACTCCCTCCTTCCTTGTCCCCATCTTGACACATATCCCTCTTCTGCTCGAATCTAGACACATATCCTCATGTTATTCAGTTCTGGACACATATCCTTCATTCTCAGTACAGGGTATCCACTGTCGTTAGTCAGTGAGGAATTTGCGGGATACTTAGTGACAAGTATTTTCATAATGAGGGAATTGTCTTGGTATAGTGTTGTATAGGTTCCTATTGGTTGGCCTCTGTTACTTATCATGGAAGGTTTGCCGGTGGTGGTCTTGTTGATTTACTAAATCATTAGGATCGGTAAATGATCCGTTGTTAGTACACCCTGTCTTGTTGTCGCTGGCGACTGCCAAGACCCTTAAGTATACGCAGCCCTTAACATCACCCCCCTTTCTCCTCTTCGGTGGAGGTAAGTTTCTAGTGCCTCAGTGTTTTCCATGTTTTCTGTAGGCTGCCAGTCTAGTTCAGTATACCCTTCCTATTTAACGAGGTATTCTAGTTGTTTTCGCTTTCTTCTTGTGTATACTGTCCGTTCATCCAGGATTGCCTCAACACGATACTCCTCTTCGCCATTAACCAGGATTGGTTCTGGCTGGGAGTTATCCTGGTTTTGGCTGGGGAATAGGTCTATTAATGCTGGTTGTAGTAGGTCTATATTGAAGATGTTATAGATTCCTCCAGGTATATCTAGGCGGTAGCTGTGGGGTCTAATCACTTTAGTTACTGTGTATTTAGACGCTCTTGAGCTTAGCTTTTTACTTAGTTATGCTGTCCTGATATTCCTGAGATCTAGTCAGACTTTATTGCCTACTTTGTATACAGGTGAGGCCTTCCGGTGCTTGTCTGCCTATTGCTCCTGTTCCTGTTGCGCTCTAGCCATTGTGATCTAGGCCTATTCCACTGTCTCTTAGATTTTGGTAATAATCCTATCTCCCTTTTCCGCTGATGTTCTTAGTGATAGCCCTTCTTTAGGTAGGTTATTAAACAGCTTGAATGGTTCTAGGTAGTAACTATATAATAGGAAGAAGGGTGAGAGGCCTATGGTAGCCAACTCTCTCCTATTGAGGACTAGTTGTATTATTAGTAATATCTCGGCCTAGTTATCCTGTTTAAAGTTAACCTATTGGCGCAGCAATACTTCGACTTCTGAGTTTGCTCGCTCGGTCTGTCTATCTATCTCTAGGTGGTATACTATTAAGAGTCTGTTAGGAGGCTGGAGACCTCTAAGCCTGTTACGGGGACCAAGGGTCAGGCAGAGAGAGAGGGATATCTGCGATCCCAATTGTACTTAGGGGTGACACTGCGAATTAGCTACACCCCTTCGGGACTAGCTCCAGATACATCACATCTATATCTACCTGGCCTCTGCCCTTCATAGACTTACCTTCCTTCAGGTTTAGTTTAATTCATTAATTATACTAATTCCCTGCTCCTCTCGTTACTTGCCTCCGCCACACTACAGTCTAAACCTCTACTAATAAGCAAGACCTGGCAGGGATCTCCTTAGATAACCTCAATACCAATATTCCTTAATCTAGACCCCCTCCTTAGAATTATCATTCTCCTGAAAACTTTCTAGACTGCCAAGACCGCCAAGATCCTACAAACCAACCCAGAACTTCCCAGAACCACTAAGACTATTCAGAACTTCCCAGAACTTCCCAGAACCTACTAAGACCACTCAGAACTTTCCAGAACCACTAAGACTATCCAGAACTTCCTAGAACTTCCCAGAACTACCGAGACTACTCAGAACTTCCAGAACCTTCCAGAACTGCTTATTAAGAATCATCTGTATGATGGATTCTAAGTAAGGCCCTAGACACTCGCTGCGGCGAGTAATACCCCAGAACCCAGACCTAGTAACTTCAGTCCTATATCTCTCTGGTAGATTCTCTGCACTTACTCTAGACAGTGGGGCAGGAGATGAATCCCAGAGCTAAAACTCAGAAACCCCGACCACAACCCAGACCCCTATGAACCAAACTAGTAATAGAGTATTCCTAACCCAAGATATACTTATGATCCTTATCTAGATTACCCAAGAATCTCGTAATACTCCTGTACCTAAGGAATCAACCAAAAATCTTCCCGCTATCATATCATAGAATAGTACTGTAGGTGACTATAATCACTATATAAGAGACTACAATACCTAAATTGCTGTAGCCCTAAGTACCTATACCTCCAACCAAGCTAAGGTGAACCTACTCTAGGTCTATATAGGTTCCCGCTACTATAGCATGATCTCTAAGACGATAGAGAAGGAAGAGATCACCACGAAACAAGAATTCCTTGACTATGTGAACAATGAGTGCCTCAGCAAAGGCTCTATAGAGACCTTTCGTTACCAGCAACTACGAAACCTCCGCCAGACTGCTTCAGCTCGTGAGTATACAGGTGAATTCGAACTGCTTCACAATCAACTTGATATCGATGTATCCCGTAAGGGCCTAGACTTCATAGAAGGTCTAGTCCCTCGTCTCCGCAACAGCTTCGGCGAAACCGCTATGGGAAACATCGACAAGAACGATTTCAGAGTAGTTAAGCCTCTAGCTGTTGCCGCTGACGACTTCTGGTACTCGAAGCAAGCTCGCAAGACTCAAGATCCTAAGCCCCCAGGAACCCTTCCCTGTCCTAGATCCCCAGGAAATCATCGTACTACCCATCCCAAGACTGACCTAGAACCCAAGACCGAGACCCAGCTCCAAGCAACCAAATTGACTTCTTTCCCTAGGAAACTGACCGACGAGGAGCGTGAGCGCTGTATCCGAGAAGGCCGTTGCCTTAAATGCCGCCTCACTGGTCACCTCGCGAAAGATTG
>QQXO01000471.1:0-12323 GCA_003709845.1 Chaetothyriales sp. CBS 134916
CCACGAGCGTTGGTGTATATATATCGAGCAGGAATCCTGCTCTAGATAGATAATCAAGAGTTCAGTCAATCATAGCACTGCGGTTTCGGACGTTTCATTCGTTCAACATTGGGTTTCAATACCGGTAGTTTAGTGAATAAACTTTCAGACACTAGGATATCCGAACAAGACCCCAGTCTGTTGCATTTTTCGGCGCATTCCGGGCCCAGAAAGTACCCACTCTCCCGGATGTGAGTTTTCGAACCCAGCTTCCACCAAGTCACTCATTGGATGAGCATTCAAAAGAGGACGAGCCATTCATTAGTGGGGTTGTTTGGCGCGTCTTGGCATTTGAATCGAAAGGCCGCCCGCATCGGGTTCAATTGTTCCTGCTGGAGGCGCCGCCGTCCGCATCTTTGGCTCTAGCTGACCAATCATATTCTCATGGCATCAGCTTCAATTCAGTCTGCCTCATGTCAGTCTCCTTGGTACAGTGCGGCCAATGATACAGTAACAGCTTGTTCCTGTTAGCGTTGAGCTTTCCTCTTCGAAGGATCCCACCATAGTCGGCTGGAAATGATGACTCGCTCACTGTCTAGAGGGAGGCTTCGAAAATTATTGTACATTATCTTGCCTTAGTTTTCCGCAGAAAACGACTCTTTGATCCACTGCTAGTTTTGTAGCCCCCTCTAATCGGTTCAACTATTTGAACAGCTTTCACCAAGGCAACGACCCTGCACACAGACCCCTACATACCCCATCGATCCTTTCTAGATGTGGACCCGTACAAGGTCTTCAATGCCATGTTGGCTTTTGTACATTTTCCTGAAACAGGTCAGCCTATTCGTGCGCGCAGAGACAAGCATACATTCACGGTGCCACAGATGTAGTATGGGAGTACATTAGCCGTGAGCCTCACTTGATGCTTACGGCAGAAGCCTTCGATTGGTTCAGCAATTGTATGAAAGGTACGCTCATGGCGCTGTCTAAGCATGGCAATCTTACAGTTCATAGAGCTTAACTCCTTGGTCATTCGCGAAGAGAAGTTGCAATTCCTCCGACTGCATTGTCCCTACCTCTCTGAAGCATTCCTCACATACCTTGAGGGCTTTCGTTTTCGAACAGAAGAGCACCTGCAAATGTCCTGGGCTCCTGCTGATGATAAACAGACTGGCAAAGGAGACACACTTGGGTTTCCTTCTATGACGGCATCGGGGAATGGTGTTATACATCCTTGTATGAAAACCACATTCTGCAGACGCTGGTAGAGGCGTATTTCTGCTTTTGTGACACCGATTGGACTCTTGATGACCAAGAAGAGCAGGCTTTCAAGAAAAGCCAATTGCTTCTTAAAAACGATATCAGTTTTATTGATTTCGGTACGCGCCGCCGTCGAAATCAAGCAGGGCAATTTCGTATTCGCTACGGGCTCAAACGTGGTGCTGGGACCAGCAATGTTCACCTGGCTAGAAACTTAAGTCTGACCCCTTTAGGCACAGTGTCTCATGAATGGTTCATGGGGCTTGCAGCGCTAGTCGATAACTTTGATCAGACCACCACAACTGCACTGTCATTGTGGTTAGAGACTTTCAGAGCGTGGCTCCATCACGGTGTAAGTACTAAGTCCAAATATTTCGTGGCCCCATTCTCATCTGGTCTTCAACAGCCGATCTTCGGTCTAGCCCTGACGGATACGTTTGGATCCGACACTTTCATGAAGAGCTTTGTGAAACGTCCAGATGGACCTTTCAGAAAGATACCAGAAGATTATGCGCGACAACAGTTCCACAAGTCATTCCCAGGCTTGCGCTGTGATTCTATGGATGACCCTGCGTTTCTGAACTATGCAAATGTATTTTACGAACAGCTCGAGCCCACTGAATCCGCCAGAAAGAAAACTTTGATGTTCTCAAATTCGATGGACGTTCAAAAATGCATCTCTTTAGTAAACCACCCCGCTGCTTCAAGATTCGAGCTCGTCTTTGCTCTTTCCAGCCATCTCACCAGTACGTAAAGCAACCAGCATACGTCACTGCCATATTCGTTCCCTTGTTACAGGGCTAGGTCTTGTTGCTCACAGCTTACAGATGATTTTACCAAATCAAGTCTGAGTCCAAATATCACGTTCAAACTAATTAATGGCTCTAAACGACAGACCGACTGCAAAGATCAGTGTCATTGCAGGTAAAGCTCTTGGCAATCCAGACTTAGTGAATGCAATCCTGTCGCAGCGCTCTATGGATCACACTCCACTACACAATCCATGACATCGGTACGCGACTTCGCGTTGAAGTGCGAGCGCTGGGAATGTTTGACAGTAGCTATGAAGTTGATAGTGCAATGAATTCCAAACAATACATTTCTTTGTCAATTCTCAACCCTTTCCACTACGCTCTTTCCGTAGCCGTACTCTTCCAATGCTTTGACTACTTCGTTGGCCAGTGACAGACATCTCTCTTCTTGAAATTGCCTAGCTACAATCTGAATTCCCACTGGTGCTCCGTCGTAAATATCCGCATCGTCTGAATGATAACCAATTAGAAATCAATCCAAAACGGCCGTAGGTAATTTGATACTTACACGCTTCCCAATTCATTTTGTCAACGTCATTAACAGGTTGATAGGCCTTGTTGGGTTTATCAAGATGCTTGTCGGCTTTGATGACAGGTATAACAACACTGGTGTAATCGAGCAGATTGACGATGTCTGAGTAGTCTGTCACACTCAAGATAAGCCAATTGCTCTTGATTATAGCAGCATATCAAGTGGAAATTTGACTCACCATAGTGAAAGTACTTCCCGGGAATCACAGCAGCGTGTGGTGCCACGGGCATGATGAATGCGTCTGCTGGTCTTCCTGTGCCTGTCAATTCGATTGTTGAATTCCAATACTCGCGGTACTTTTGGCGATACTTATCTCGCTGGAGTGTCAGCTTCTGAAAGTCAAGCAAAGTCATCGGAGGACGTGCTCCATCCCCCAGCTCATCCTCTAGCTCCTTGATTGGAGGCTCTCCTGACAGATTCAATTGGGTCCAGATGTTGGCTCCACCATCACAATACATGAACTCATTCTACGCAACCATTAGAATTCCCAGCGAATCCAGGTGCGGGTGTTGCTGCTCACGTGTATATGGCTTCCGTCGCGATGTCTTGGTGGGTTCCATGGCGTAACCTATGTAGAGAATTATGGAAGGTCGTGTGAGAGTGAGTTAGATGCTTACTCGGTGCCCTCGCTGTTCCAAAGCCTCTTGAAGCAGTCGCAACGCTCGCAGAACTGGTGGATGAGGCATCACGTATCTATCGCAGTTCAGGAGCCCGAAGCAGAGATTCTTCTCAACTTCCTCGTATTCGGGTCGCCATGGCATAGGAACAACCTCAGCATCGGAGATCCAGGGCTGCGTTGAAAGTAGCGCCATTTGAATCAGCTTGAGAGATTCAATCGAGGTCGACATGAACCCTATAGCGGATTTGACCACGGTTTGTCCGGGATTCTAATACCTCCGTTAGTAGGACTTATTAAGAATCAGGTACTACGACGAGGACAGTTCATACACTATTTGCCACATCTTTATATGAGAAGCGGGAGAAGGAAGGTTTGATTGAATATACCCCACAAAACGCTGCAGGTATCCTGACCGAGCCGCCTCATAGAATTCAGCAATATGCGCAGAGAATTTCGAAACTCTAGGAAGTACCAATGTCAGTACCAATTCCGAGACAGCTGCCGCCGAGGGCCAACAGCGCACACTCCCCTGAATGAAAGGCTTTGTTAGCTGGTCCGTCTTGAAATATGTGGATAAGAGCACACACCACCAGACGATCCACCACAGGACAGCTTTTGATTCACGGGATTCATTGTATAACCGAAGATAGTGTTATGGGTCTCCCCGAGCTGCAAAGGTCGTTTAGTATCCGGGAAGTAGGGAGGGAGCAGGTGGTATTAGTACTAGCAATGTCTGTGGCAGGCTGGTCTAGTGAGAGTCAGTATGGATCGGAAATGAGCAATATGGACCTGCCTTGCAATAGAGAACAGCGCCCAAGTTGAGCAGAGCTTTGGTAATGACGCTCTCTCGAATCTTGTACTCTGGACTTTGTTTATTGCCTTCGACAGTCCCAATCCAGCCAACATAACCCATACTTGTCTCCACGCCCTTGACGTAAAATTGATCTTTCAGACTGATGGGGACACCGTGGAGTGGTCCTACTACACTGCCACAACCCATTTGAAAGTCGTCTAACTTACCTGCTCTTTGGATTGCTTGGTCGAAGAAGATCTCGTGCAGACAGTTGTTCTGCTCATCATCAGCAAGCCAAAAATGACAATTGAGTGAATCCTACCACCTGGTGTGCAACGGCAGCACGACGACAGTATGCGAGCGTGACTTCAGTAGCCGAGAATTTGCGTTTGCGTATACCTTCAGTTAGCTCTGCAGCACTCAACGCCGTGATAGTGCAGACTTTATCCGGAAGCAAGCCTGCGATGAAGTCCCCCGTGATATCACGACAATTGCGGGCATCGTGCAGTTGAGATTCGTTAAGCACCCATTCTCTGGGAATCCGACTTGCTGTATCTGCAGCTTTTCGGGCGGCGACTTTCTCCCATTTGTCGGATGAGGGTTTTCCAGGTAGTCGTTTCAACACCATGTTCCTAGCCTAACTCCTACGATAAAATGGAAGCAGAAATTGCAGAATGAATCTAACGGGGACAGAGACTGGCATTAAGAGCTTTTGCTTTCAAGACAGAGTTGTACATGGCTGGTATTTCAGGGCGTCTTGCTTCTCTCCGACTGGTAAAACTGTGGTCTGAAATGCAATCCTGAGGCTGTATACCTAATTTTCTGTGCATGTTGTACCGGCAGCACAACTTCACTGCATTAGCTTCACTTTAGACACCAATCATATCTTTAGCAATCTAAGACAGGGCGCAGCCGCAATTACAAGGCGCCTTCACCGTATGTGACCCTTTATCACCGCATAGTAGGATCTCCGTCAAGGCACGTGCCAGGAAGTACTGACAGATGCGCCAACCAAATTCTTGCCCCACACCAGCACTTGCGGTTGCACAGCCTCTGTAAGCCATCACCAACTTATGCCCAATTCTCCTCTGGATTTTGTCTGATTCGCTGCCCTCCTGCCTCCCTCTATTGTGCGGACAGGCTTCACAGGTCTTTAATAAGGGCAGAAGATGTCAACTTCGAGGATGTGTCTTCTAGACGTCGTGATAGAGAGCATAGAAGACTGGAAACTGTCGCTATTTTGCAAATCCTTCAAAGTCCGCTCTTGTTGTCGAAGCAAACTCGAGGGATCGTAAGAGAGTCTAATAGAATGGCGCAAGCGGACCGGTCCTCGGACGACAGGAGCTTCTTCGCAGACCACAGCTGGGTCGATGATCTACCAACCCTACAGCCAGTGGAACAGACCCTGGATACATTTGTTGGCCAAAATCCACTCTGCACTTCAGGCCCTAATTCTCAAAACAGGGATTGGCTAGGAACAAATTTTCAAATCAACATAAGCTCATCAACTGATGAATTAGCTTGGCCAGGTACAGGTAGCAGCATCTCTGATTCTACGTGTTATCCTCAACACCTGCACACTCCTTTTTATGCGCTAGAGCAGCAGCAGGATCAGTCTTTAGGCGCGTCACTATCAAACTCGGCCACCAGACATCACACGAATTGCCCTACAACCTCAACCACTGAATCACCACACCCATCATCGAGCTGCCAGGGGAGATACCTGCTGGCCGGGTTGACTGGGATTGAATCAAATGTCAGTAATGGGAGCACCTCCAATCCGGCTGATATCATTGAAACACTGCGGAGGCAGCTTCAAAAAAAGGAGGGAGATCTCAGACTGAAAGACGAGATCATTCGCCGCTTGCTCCAGGCCGAACCTGGCAGGTTGGAAATTAATGAAAAACGAGGAAAGAAGCGATCACGCAACGATGCCACGGAGACTACGCTGGTACCAGCTAAACGAGGTCGACTTGACGAAGATTCCCGGCAACGGATTGCAAAGACTCGAGAGCTTGGGGCCTGTATTCGGTGTCGAAGACTGAAGAAAAAGGTATGACCCAACTTCCAATGATTGATGCCTTGCATAACCTCTAGTTCTAGTGCGAGGCCGGCGAAGGCTTCGAGCACCTGTGCGAGGGATGCAGGAAGTGTGGACTCCAATATTTGCGCATACCGTGCATTAGAACCCACCTAGTTGACATTACTATCTTCAGGACCGGTATGACATTGCAGTGATCTCAAGTTGAAAGCTGGCTGACGAGGACGTGGACAGGCACGACGGAGAATGATACTTGGACACTGCGTCCAGAAATCTATAAACTCAGCGACTTGACAACCTATTCGAATTCATCCCAGCACACGCTGCAGCTCACACATGATTGGGGCCCCCCCCTGGAAGTTACTGTCAGACCATTTCTCCCCATTGAAGGCGACGAGATCTCTTATAAGTGGACATCAAAGGATGGAAACGACCATGAACTCGTGATGCCTTGCTACGCCCTCGCCAATATTGATGCGACTAGATCTGCTCTTGAATGTTACATCGATTCTCACTTACATGAATACATGGTGGCACATCTTAACCAGGGCGACTTCTTGTTACGGGAGTCGTTTCAAATGGCTTCCCAAAAGGCATTATGCGGCAAGGTCAGCTGA
The DNA here is from genome assembly GCA_003709845.1 of Chaetothyriales sp. CBS 134916. Lineage (NCBI taxonomy): Eukaryota > Fungi > Ascomycota > Eurotiomycetes > Chaetothyriales > Domatiomycetaceae > Domatiomyces > Domatiomyces globalis. Next base: position 6,654 of record QQXO01000471.1, read on the forward strand.
CAAACAGAGATAGTCTTTGACGCCGGTCTAGCTTGCTGATTGTTCACAGAGTCCTCTCCTCAAGAAGGCGTTGAAGTTGTGGATGGCAGCTCGCCTGATCGAAAAGCCATGGCGCATCTGTGGCGAAGAGACTACTACGATGAAGCCCGTGACTGACCCAGATGCGCCGTATTGCGGTTGGATCCCTGTGACACCAATAATGGATACCCAGCTCGATCAGATTGTCATTAAGTCCATTCTTCTAGATCTCAAGACGCAAGTGCTACAAACACTCCAGATCAAGATCGAAAAGTCTCGGAAGAAAGATTGGCTCGAGATATTTCTTGCCAGTTTCATTCTCTTGAATACTATCGAGCTCGCCACAGCACACGACCATCAATTTGCCTCAATGTACGGCCATGTAGTAAGTTATTACACGACCGGAATCTGGTCCAGGCTGACATACATATCCATAGAGCGTCAACGGTGGCACGCGTTTTGAAGACTACCGTCTTATTGAATCCTACTTCCACGGAGCGCAAGCGCTTATTGCACACTTCCGGGATGCAATTTACGCTCACTTGCCATTTCTGCAGAGTAAGACACGATCTAATTCAGTTGTGCGAATGGGTGAGTTAAGTGCGGAAGAGACGGATTTCCTCCTCAAACTGAGGAACTATCTCAGAGATGGAACGAAGAGTATATATGACCAAATCATCTTGTTACTTGATAGACTAACTATTACAGACACTGCTATGACGAATCTGAAGCGACATCATGCGTACGAGACCCCCTTGTACTGGGCACATCAGCTATTCGTTGAGACATGGGATGGCGCACCTGTGACCATCCAAGAGCACATAGAGACGGCAATATGAAAGAAGGCTTCAGCAACGACTGACAAGCCTTGTGGAATTCATTCTCCATTCGGCCCTCAACTTGAGAGCTCTCAGGAATTCTTTGTCTCCCCATGAATCCACTAATCAGCCATGGCAAGAGCGCTTGCTATTAATCACGTGAGCTCGGCCATGTTCCGGGGACATGTGCCAGACCGGTTTCCGGGTAGAGCCATAGATCTCTTCCCATGGGCCTTGCAGCTCCTTAGGGGTTGTCCAGGCGAGGTCCTCGTTGCGGAGCCACATGCGAATCAAGTGGCGCTTTTGGCTATCTGCGCCATCTTTGAAGGCTTCACGTGCGTGAAACAGGGCCAGATTGTTGATGAATTGCATGTCACCTTTCTCCAACTGGATGTTGAGCGAATGATGGTCTGCGCTGAAGTGAACTGCGTCGAGGGCCTCAGCTTGAGCCTCGGTTAAAGCCGGGAAATGAGCTGGCCGTGGCGAAACGGTCGAACCAGTCAACTGGCGGCGTGAGAAACAGAAGAAGGCTCGCTGTGTAGCCGCGTCGTAAAAGACAATAGGCCGTTTGTAGAACGCACCGGTGTTGTCGTGCCTATGATATTACCGTCAGACCTCATCCGGACTCCCACATCTGGATTGCTCCTACTTGTCGAAAACCCAATTAGGGGCAGCCATCTCAGCGATCAGATCTGGACGCGTGGAGGCCAGTTCATTGTAGATGGTCGCTGCTGAAGCAACCCTGCTGATACCACCTGAGGCAGCCTGGTCCATACAGTACATTACAACCATGTCACCAAGATCGTTATGGAAGGGCTGTCGTAATATCAGCCCGGTGCCCTAGGGGAATTAAAGGGTGCGCAGAGAACCTCACCTGCACATTATTGGCATATGGTGATTGTATCTTCTCGTCGGGGGCCACCTTTGCTCCGACATTCTTGATATGGACTGGGTTGTAACTGTCAGTAGAGCGCCGTTTCAGATGCAGCAGTTTGTGCTACAGGAGGCCGTTGTAGCGCACCAAGCACGTTTCCATCCTTATCTTGCTTCCCACGGGTTGCTCCAATGTATGAGGCAATTCCAGCGTACAGTAGGACATTATCCTCGAAAGCGTAGTTGGCGGGATCAAGGCCACGAAGGATAGAAATCCCTCGACCGTTGTGGACATCTTCAGCCATAGCCCGCAGTTCTTTCTGTACAGTTGGCAATGGGAACGAATCAGGCCCTATGTCGTTTTTGGAGATATTCAAGCCTATAATCATTTGTTAGTAGAATAGATTTGTGCTCATTGCAGGTTTTCAACTACCTTTGAGGTGAGCTAGTGCACTCTCGATTTCCTTGATATGCTTCTGTGAGAGGGTGCGAACAATTTCTGCAGCTTTCAGAGTGTCCCCGGACCAGCATGCAGGACTATTGACAGAGATTGGAAAGCTGCTGGGCAGGCCAATATTCGGAATGCCTTGCTTAAGACGCCGACTGACTCGCTGCATGTACTGTTCGAAGGATGGAACCCAGTCGATCTCGATTTTGGGGTGCTTGAGACTTTTGAATTGGTCTCTAAGAGGCACCTTGGCCTTGATGGGAGGCGCGACATCATAGGCGCAGGGTCCGTTTTCATAGTCAGTTGCCTCTTCAATGCTGATTGTACCAACTGGTGGCTGTAGAAGGAGACCTGGAGGGGCCATCTTATCCGTGAACTTGCGGAGGATTTGAGTATCTTAGTGAATTCTGATTGAGATTCCTTCCTTCTAATTCTGTCTCTTTGGCTATTTCCGAGGGGTATACTATGGGCTGCTGGCCTGGGTATCATGCAACAGAGCCTCATCGCCATTACCGGTAGTGGTATTAGCATTAACGAATAATAGTGTGCCACGATAGCACGGTTTGATGCCCACATGAGAGCTTCCATCTGGACTTCTGCAAAGAGCAACTTCTCAGTTAGTCGAATGGCTCGTCGACATTGCCCGACTACGGTGAAGCAACTCTGTTATTGGGTGCGCAAGTGATCAAACACAAGGGAGGTTGCTTGATAACTATTGGTGGCTGGCCCTTATTGGAAGTAGTCATGTGGTGTCGCTTCAAATTACTATAAATTCGCAGAGTTAAAACCAGTGGCAGGCATAACCAAGGATTGTTTCCAGCTACGTGCTTACTGAGATTTCTCTATATCTCTGTCAGGTAAGATCAAATAGACTACAGTACATGGGTATTAGTAAGGTGGGCAGCAAGAGCAGGCTGGATTGGGCCTCTGGAGTTGTGGTGTTAAAGGGCCTCAACCCCCCTTATCACCTCACTGTCACCAAGATGTCATTAATAATTAAAGAATAAACCAATTTCACACATGCAATTCATTGGTGATATAGCTACAAAAGCTATCCTACAGTATTAATAATAGGTTCACATTCGGCCTAGTCTACTACAGAACTTATTAGTGGGTCTATGTAGACCTCCTCATCTAATAAAGCTATATTACTATTCTAAGTAGATCTATCCTAAATTTTAGGTTGACGGTGACTTATTTATCAAGAAGTTTGTGTTTAGTGAGACGTTTGAAGACATTTCCGTGCTAGATTGATTGCCTTATTAGGCGCCTGGCTTCTGTCTTCCAGTCTGCGGTGTAGTAGTAAAGCTTGTACTACTATATCTATATAATTATGGCAGCACGATATATTTCTCCAGGTGCTTTGGGATCGCTTCCCGCAGCCCCTTGCTCTTCAGCCACGTCTCACTAAACAGACGGTCTGCGTACCGATATGCACCGTCAGCCAGAATGGTGACCACCGTGTGGCCCTTGCCTAGTTTTTCGGCCACTTCCTTAGCCGCCACAACGTTCAACGCACTGCTCGCTCCCAGGTATAGGCCTTCTTCATCCAAACATCGGTATATCATCTCGATCGTCTTCTCGTCACTGATAAACACAGCCCCGTCCAACTCAGCAACCTCGTCCTTCAAATTGTCTGTCACCCTACCCTGACCAATACCCTCGGTGATACTGCCCCCCTGCCGCTCCTTCAACTTGCCGCCACTCGAGATGTACGAGTAGAGCACGCTACCCGGCGGATCGGCCAAGAAGGACTTGACCCTGCCACCGCTGACATCCTTGAGATACCTCGTGATGCCGGCCAAGGTGCCTCCTGTGCCGGTGCTGCATGTAAAGGCATCAATCTTGCCGCCCGTCTGGGCCCAGATCTCCGGGCCCGTAGTCTCAATGTGCGCGAGTCTGTTGGCGACATTATCAAACTGGTTCGTCCATACAGCGCCGTGCTCGGGATCCTCTGTGGAGACGCGCTCGGCATGCCGCTTTGCCTGCCAGTTGTAGTTGTCCGGGTTCTCCCACGCCACCGGCGGCACCGGGTATACTTCGGCGCCTAGCAGCCGCAGCAGATCGATCTTGCCCTGAGACTGTGTGTTGGGCATATAGATCACCAGCTTGTACCCGCGGCTGCGGCACACATGCGCTAGCCCAATGCCTGTGTTGCCTGCCGTGCCTTCCACCACCGTTCCGCCGGGCTTTAGCACGCCCCGTTCCTCTGCGTCTTTGACCACGTACAGCGCGGCGCGGTCCTTGACGCTGCCGCCCGGGTTTTGGAACTCGGCTTTGCCCAGGATCGTGCTGCCCGTTTGCTTCGACAGTGACGGCAGTTCGATCAGAGGCGTGTTGCCAATCGCGCCCACCAATGACGTCGCCGTGCCTTGGGCCGTCGACACCCGTGTGTTGTACGCGGTGATGTCGACAGACGAGGGTAGCCTTACACCCACGCGAGGCGATGCTCTATATCCCGAGACCGAATAGCTGCGGCTCAGCCCAGCAATGACGGGGGGTGCTGAGGTGGGGGGTGTGGCGCCGCGGTGGAGGAGGAGAGGGAGGAGGGAGGAGGAGGAGGAGCGTAGAGGAGTCGCCATGGGTGGCAGGCACAGATTGCGAACAGTAGACGCACACACTCATGCTGTGAAGATTTGGAGCTGTCGATGGTATCATTATTGAAAATCCGGATATCATTTCCGTGATGCGGATATCGTTTCCGTGCAGCGGACATCTTTTCCGAGAAACTTCTCTCCGCTCTGCTGTTCCCCTTCCCTAACAAACCTGATGTTCGCACATCTTGATGTTCTGCCAATGATCGAATGAGGAGGACCATGCAGCGGTGTTGCCTTTACGCAGCAGCTGTGCTCCCCAAAGGAACAGCTAATTAACCCTCAATCAACCGCTCCGGCACATCAACAACACTCATGGTGCTCTTGATCTAGTATCCTGCATGAGTACACACACTAGCAGTGCTCTCGATTGGGAATGATGATTCACCAGGGCAGACAGTCATGATTCTTGCTAGAAGGTTGTTTTGTCAGAAGCCTTGTTCGTTCCATCTACCGTCTTCAGACACAACTTGCTAGGAGTAGCAGCTGCTGTCAAAGTAGCCCGTCGACTCAGAGGTCCAACCGAGTCTGTTGGAATATGGCTCAACAGAGCCTATTCTTGGAACAACCAGTAATCTTCGCTGCAAATACTTAAGTTGCTATCAGCAAAAAGGATCTAAACAATGCGCATAAGATTGGCCGCCTTTTTGCTATTCCAACATAGTCAGCCTCAGCAAAGGCGTCAGTAGGAGCCGTGAGATCGATGTAAATAGCCGCCAAGAAGGTAGATACATCTTTGAAGAGGACTGTGGGCTTCACTATGTGTTGAGTTGAAATGAGCGATAGAAGAGGTTGAAAACTCGTGTGAAGATTACTGTTGGAATTTGGGGAATGAGAAGTGGGTCTTGCAAAGGGTCAAATTGCTCTCTGATTGTTTTTATCTGGGTGTGACCTCGGGCGGTCTTATATACGCTGTATC